>OMLB01034272.1:2500-24417 GCA_900302555.1 Myripristis jacobus | reverse complement strand
CTCCCACTGAACATAGTTGATAGAAAGTTCTGAAACAGTAAAAGGGCAGAATAAGAAAGAGACAACAGCAAACTGATTGTCAAGGACCATGTGGTCCAGCTGTAGTGATGGAAAGCAAATGCAATGGACATGTGCAGAGAAAACAAAAACAGGTCTTGAATACCTGGATTTTAAACATGTATAGACTTTCTAAATCGCGATATTTAGGTAATCAATTACTCTGTACATAGAAATCAACATTGATACTGGCGAACAGGGTGTGTGGGAAAGAACAGGTACACCCTAAAGCTTTTCACCTGTCCTCCCTTCCTCCCCTCCCTCCTCTCCTACCAGGAAGTATCTTGGAAAAGATGACTATTGGTTTCATAAGGTATTTGTGTGCCAGAGATTTTTGATAAACAATCATTAGTAATGTGGATATGAGCACCCAGCAGGTAAAGGCAAATAACAGAATATTCTGAACATTAGTTCAAAAAACTGCATCCCCTTACTGTAAATACAGCCTTTAAAACCAGCAAAAGGACCATCACCATATCACATTATAATATCTAGTCTCTTATCACAATGTTGTGTCCGGTATGGTGAGGCTAGCTATTGATAAAGCAGCCCCATCACCACTTACATGGCCCAAGCCTACAACACATCATACTCAAAGTCTTTATACATGCCACCCTGCGCTGCCACCACTCCTGTGGATTATTAATAAGCCCTGTAGTGGGCCGATGCTAGCCAGGTAAATTTCCTGATATGCTATACAAAATGTTGAGCTGGTAATTCCCCTGCAATATTTTTTCAAAATTTGTCAATGCCTGAATTTACATACAACCTAAAATGCCACTAGTAATCACAACACTCAAGTATCCTGTCTTTGAGTCAGCACATGTAAGCACCTGCTTACTATATCCACAGTTAAGCTTGTCACAGGGAGACATGAGAGCAGGATATTACAGATGCATGTAAACAGCTTATCTTAGATAAGACCTTCACCGGGATGAAGGCCAGTATCCGGGATACTGTGTTCATGCTGAGGCATTTGAGGATGATCACAGTGAGGTCACCCTCATCCCAAAATGGTGGTACGATATAAATGTGTGCCCTCTGCTGAAGGAGACTTAAGGAGTGGCTTCTCATCTCCCCCACTGCTGGGACAGCAAGCAGCATGGTGGCAGTTTTTCAGGTCCCAGAGGAAAAGAAAGGGTAGTAGAGGAAAGGAGGAGCTGTTTTTGGAGTGTTGAGACATACCAAGGGTGTATGCTACCAGTGTTATTCAGTGGTCATTCCCCCCCCATATATCAATCTTTGAATTAAGCCAGCAACCACTTGAGTAGGCTCAAGAGGAAGTTCAGGCATCTGAACACTAACTAACTGTTCACCAAACCATAAAGTCACATTCTCCTTGATAATATCGACACCTTGGAAAAACCACAACCTTTAGGACCCAAGCAGTCTGTCAGCCTTTGTTAGGACAATACCGCAGGTTTCTGACTGACAATCACCCGAAATTTTTGTGATGTGTCCTGCTCCTTTGGCTCTTGTCAGCCTTCATCAGTAACCAAACACAAAATCGATGGTGGAGGCTGTCCCTGAGAGAGAGAGGTATCTGATTGCCTGATCAGCCTAAGCGAATCACGCACGAGAAACAGAAAGGCTGATCTTGTGCCAATCAGCTACTTCATGAGGGAGCTAGACGTAGTGGACAAATGTTCTTCCACGAGCAGAGATTCAGAGTGTCCCCACTACTGTCCCCTTACTGATATGGCGTTACTTCCTCTCACGCAGGTGCAGAGAGCGCTGCATCATCTGTAGATTCTGTGATGTGTTCATAGACAAGTTTCAGCAGTGAGGAGTCACAAAATGATCTGGCCATCTTCGAGATTCGTATCTCTAGCCTTAAGCATTGTGTGTTGTTTGTGTGCTGATGCTGATTCAAGAGGAGGGGTGAGTGTTTGTGTAGTGGCGTCATTACCTGTCAAATATGGCCCCAACCTCGGCATTGTGCGCCCTGTGTATTCAATCACAATGTGTTATTACAATGTCATTACACAGTTACATTGTTATTACAGTGCTCTGTCTAGTTTTCTAATCCTTTTGGCTGTTGAGATTAAGGTCAGATCATACTCTAGTTTTAGTTTTGCTACAGTTTTTTTTAGAGATAGAAACTAGTTTCTGGAATGACTGGTACAGTTGAAAACTTTACAGGGGGATTCTTAAACTTTAAAAATGTACTCAGACTTGCTCTTGTACCCAAATTCTGATACTATTCATAACAGGGACCCATGAGAAATAGGCCTGTCATTCTCTCTGGGTACTGTGCCAAGAAATTCTTCATCCTTTGGGACATCAATTTATGGGTATAGCATGTAGAAAAAAAATATGTAGCCGAGTATCTTGGCTCCTTAAGAACACAAATATATTAATGCTACTTGTATTTACAAAATGCTGTTCTTGGTCTAAGGTAATACACTCCAGTTTACCAGGAGCTGCAGAGGTATCTTAACATAGGGCAGCAACACAGCCAGATGTATTACAACCAGCAGAAAGGGGTTATATAAAATTGCGTGAGATAATTAGGCTACATGATAGCAGAAAAGCGTTAAGTAAATGGTGCAGATGAAAACTTTTGTCAATATGAAACAATTACAATTCTGATCAGAGAAAAGCTGTTGCACTAAATGTTAATGTGGGTTATAGCGGTTTTGAACAAAAACTGAAAATTTAAGTTAATCATAATTTCAAGGGCATAAGTAACAGAATTAAAAATATGACAAAGTAACTGATGAGACTGCTGCCATTATCCTTGTGTGAACAGTCCACTTAAAGTAATGTGTTTCACACATAAATAACATTTAATATTTAAATATTTCATGTATATTTAGTATTTCGCTAGTTTGATTTTGCATTACATTCTGATTAATATCATCTCACCGCTTCAAACAAACACTGCTGCCAAGCTGAGACAGAAGCCAGCTGCAGGAGAGAGCAGTGCAGGAATTAAGAAATTTCAGAGAAAAATCAGGGAGCCATGTGCTGTGAGCCCAGTTAGTTTGCTCTAAACCTGATTGGTTTTTTGGAGGAAATTATCCCTTTTTAACAATGTAATTACTGTGTAATTAACTGCAAACACTTTGTGATTTGGTTGGGGTTTGTGGAAACCTTTAATTAAGATGTGCAGTGCTGTCTGCATGGATTTACTTAAGACTGGTGGAGCAACTGATAATGTCTACAGTGCCAGATGATGCAATAGCTTATGAAAATCTGCCAAAATGTAGCAAAATGTCCCTCTTAATGGATTGAAAATGTAATAAAACTTGATAAGATACTGCTAGACAGTGCGATAAAACACCATTATAACATTAATCAGCACTACGTTGTAAAAGTAATATACTGACTGATTTAACAGTACTCCTAAATATAAATGTAAAAACGTATATGAATAAGATGAATGCACTAATCTGAGATATTATTAACAATCAATATTACCAAATAAAAATGTTAACACTACTTTTGCAGTAATACTGTGATTGATGGCTGCTGTAAAGCGATGTAATTTATTACATTTACAGTTTTACTGCACTGTGAGGGACATTCTCATTTCATTTTCACAAGATACTACAAATATCATCCAGCAGTTATTAGATTATTAGTTGCTTCAACAGTGATATGCCGCTGAGTGTGTCTGTGTGTGTGTCTGTGTGTGTGTGTGTGTGTGTGTGTGTGTGTGTGTGTGTGTGTGTGAAAGAGTGTGTCTGCGTGTGTGCCTATGGGTAAGCATTAGTCACCAGCCTCCCCAGCATGCACTGTCACCTACTAAAGCAGCAACAGTCTCTCAGCCAATCAGAGCCCACAAAGAACACAGCTGCAGCCAGCCAGAGGTGAAGACACAGTGCCGCTCAACTTCCTGATATAAAACCCGATTACCCCAATCAAGACCAACAATTACAATAACAGTGTGTGCAAAGATTAGAGTAATCACAATATACACCAACAAATGTGTAAAGCCAGTTCATGAATGAAAGAAACAGTTGTGGTTCTATTTGTGAAACTAATAAAGCATCTTTATAGCATTCTTTTGGTGTCTCAATACCTCATCAGAAGCTCAAATACCATTACACCAGCCATGGGGAGAAATGAATATTTCCAAGGCCCTGGCTGCTACACCTGGATTGAGCTGGATGGAGTCAGACAGCCGGCTCCTGCACCCCCTTTTCCTATCGCAATGGACAGACAAAGGATGAAAGGGCTTCTCTGTTTCTCACGCCATGCTGGAGGGAGACGTGGACCATGATGAGGAAGACTCCGCTGACTCAGAGCTCCTGATGTCTGATAGCAAGAAGAAAGAATCCATCTTCCTTGCTGCCACTCGCGGCAAACCCCCCAAACAGGTAATAGTTGTAACCAGCCTTTTTCATGGTCTGCCCTGGATCTTGACATACAGGAAATGTGAAAGCCTGCAGCTACCAGGCTGAGCATCCCCTGGCCAGTCGTCCAAGTGGAGATTGTGAAATCTAGGTTTAAAGGTAAAAAAGTGCTAAAAGTGAAAAAGATGGGGATGAAAGTGCTGCCTATTTTCCCAGAGCTACTCAACGAGATAGCTTTGACATAGAAAGATAGGCCACAGAGGTAGAAACACCCCATTATGGGGGTTTTGTGAGAAGATGGAGTCAACCGGCAATCGCCAAATGCCACCCATAGAGCTAATGGTAGCGACCCACCTTTTTCTGAAGACCTCCCTGTCTTCTTTAACTCGGTCTCTCCCCTCCAGGACTGACAACGTCCAGTCTAGCCTCTCCGGTAAGAGCTACAAGGTAGCAGTTCTATTAGCAAGAGCTCTAAATGCCTCCTTACCAAACTCAATTGGAAGAGCACATGACTGCTAAACCAGAAACCACCCTGTGACAAAAAAATCTGCGTTGTATCAGACCATTTCCTATTTTTTGAAAAGGTAGCCATCAAAGCAACAGGAAGGGTCAACCCATTGTTCCCAGGCCACCAGGCCAGTCATACATGCAGGCTGTTTTTCAACCAACCCCTGCTTTCAGGATCCCCAAAAATGCCTCAAGTGCTAGCAACATTACAGACAGAAGTACATATTTTGGGGACCTACTAATTATACCTGGACTAAGCTGGATTCATGGATTCCAGAGGTCCCAAGACCCCATAGTCTAGGATGCAATCTCCCCAGGCCAGACCTTAAGTGGCACAGCCTCCTCCTCCTCCCCCCACCATGACTGTGAGGAAGAGGAAGCAGCAGACGCCCTAATGGCTATGACAACACAGATAGTCCAGGTGCATCCATGCCTGGTGCTGATGGCAACAGTGCATGGACAGTATGTATTGTGTACCCCAGCCACAAGAGGGCACCAACACATCAACTCTGATGGAGTGGACGGTCAGCCCTCTCTATCTGCACAGAGAAAGCTGGGCTGCCAGCACCCAAAACGAGTGTTGAGATCAATAGAGAAGGGCTACAGACTTCAATTCATTGCTGCTCCACCACACTGCAAAGAAGTAAGAGTTGTTGGGGGGTATGAGAGTATGGGACTCATTCTGGATTTTCCTGTCCTACATGCCATTTAAGGAAATACAAATTCAGGATGTTGACACATGCTTCTCTGCTGTGGTTCATGCATGCAAGTGACTGATTCATATGAATTGACCCAAGGAAAGCTTATTTCCGCATTCTCATATATCCTCCACAAAGGAAATATCTGAGATTGGCTTTCCAGGGGATAAGCTACAAGTACATAGTTCTGGCCAGTCTGTCACTGAGCCCAATAATGTTTGTAAAATGAACGGAGGCAGCAGTGGCCCTGCTCAGGGAGAGGGGCATTCAAGTGGCCACATGCATCAAGAACTGGCTGGTGGAAGCACCCACTTGCCAGGGGCTCGCTTGTCACACAGATGCTCTCATACAACACCTAGTGAATCTGGGTTTTGTGGAAAAGAGCATTACAACACCTGCTCAGCGCATTACTTTTATAGGGTTAGGGTCTTGACTCTGTCCAAGTCAGAGCATTTCTATCTCGGGAAAGAATTGAGACCATGAAGACAAATCTAGCACTGTTTCGCAGGGCCAACATGGTTACTCTCAAACAATGCCAGAGGCTGTTGGGGCTGATAGCCTCCTCTCTAGTGCCACTGTATATGACAGGCATTCAGTGCTGGGTACCCTCTCTGGGTCTGAATCCTCACCACAATGGCCACCATCTGGTGAGGGTTTCCACAAACAGCACACTGGCACATTCAGTCCTCAATACTGCTTCTTCTCAGAACATGGCTCCTCCATTGTAAAGTGCCACTGGGGACAATTGTCTTCTTCAGCTATGTCTTGCAATCCAGAAGTCAGTATTTTTTTCCACAGTAAGACACAAAACAAATGCTATGAAAGAGAAGTTAAAGCTACAGGTACAACCCCGTCCTGCTTGCTATGGAAGCAAGGAAGAGGTGAACTTGTTTAAAATGACAACTAACACAATGTCTGCCCAATATACAGAACGAGTGTCCCATCCCCTCCTGACACAGGTGTCACTAGTACCAGCCAATTAGGGCTGGCGTAATGTTATTTGAGCTTCTGGTGATGTCAAGCAGGAAGGTCTCCACAGTGAGACACTGACTCATGCTAATCAGAAAACTGGGGTTATACCTATAACCTTAAACCTTCTGCTGTCTCTCTTTCATCTTCATCTCACCTTAATGACCAATGAAGATTCATCTGGTGAAATCAAGAAGGGAATGCAGCTTTTACCTGGCCTCCCCTGGTCGGTCTGCTTCATGGGAAGAGTACTTGGTCCCAAAGTATTAAGTGTGTGTAAGCAAGGTTCCTATGCAGTTTGGATTTCAAAATTTGAGACTTCATGAAGATGTTTCTTCATAAAAAGAATCACAGAATATGTAAGATGGGGGACGAGGTGGAGTCATATATTTGTAATGGAAAAACAGCATTTTTGCATTTTATTTTATGCTGTTTCCACATTTCTACATTTGCAGACTCTCCAGACCTGTGTAGGAACCCTGTCACAGTCTGTGTTGAGTAGAATTGCCTTTGAATCAATTTTCAAGCCATGTGATGCTGAAACTCACCAGTCGAGCAAATTCTGTTAAAAGTCTATGTTTCAAGGTGGCATGTGCTCCAAATTGGGTAAACCACCACAATTACTGAAGGATGGGTAAACTACTGGAGGCAATATGTCTGTCATAGCATACACAGCATATCTGCCTCTGTTTGCGCATGTGTGGGTTACCTGTCAAAGATGGCTCCCACTCCTGCACTGTGAGCACTGTTCCTGTGGACGTGCAGGCCGGTGGCCAGCAGGATCCCATCCTTAACAGAGATTGAGCGATGGGAAAACGATGCAATCAGGAGTTCGTTCCAGCCTGTTCGAACAAAAACAAGGGTGGTTCCAGAATATTTCTATCAAACCAAAGTGCATGAATATTCTACAATATATATTCAAATGTACAGTTTTCTTAATACCCAACTTGGCTAAATGTACCTGGTGTTGATTTAGCATGCTCACTAATTCATTTCCCTTTATGTTAATGCTGTCAAGAGCAAGGGAAGATCTGGATGAATATACGGTCACATAACAGGCAGAAAAATATCCAGACAGAGTTTGTATCCAAGCAATTCTATTCCACTCAAACCTATGACAGTTTGTGGGGGCTATCTTGCATGCATGTCTGCAGACATTTTCACCTACAAGATGCAAACAGTAAATGATCAGCTTAAAAGGACCAAGCTGTGTCTTGTAGCTACAGAGGTCAATCATGAAACCTCCTGTGAGTCAGACTAAGACCGTACCAGCACGTAGCAGGATGACCTGGTCATCCAGGGCCAGCTCAGAGAAGTGTGGGATCCTCTTGGCCCACTCGACCAGGGTGAAGAGCTGCTTGTCTGCTGCCTGACAGATGTTGGTGACCGGATCATTGGGCTGGAAGGAGCGGATTATTAATTATGAACACAATTATTTACACAAACAGCCTGAGGATAACGGTTAAGCAAATACACACCCACGCGCATATTTGCATACAACTACACAGTCCAGGTCTCTCACAAACACTCAAAGACTGGATTATGGGATGGGTCACAAAGGATAAAA
This sequence comes from Myripristis jacobus, assembly GCA_900302555.1. Lineage (NCBI taxonomy): Eukaryota > Metazoa > Chordata > Actinopteri > Holocentriformes > Holocentridae > Myripristis > Myripristis jacobus. The sequence goes on along the minus strand of OMLB01034272.1, from coordinate 16,318 downwards.
AACCAGTCTACACATCTACACTCACACTGCCATATTAATTTACCATAAATAAACAAATGAGATGGGTGTTACAATGTCTGGTAGCCTGTATCTTACACCTGTGGCATTGTTCAGAGCTCTAGAGCTCTTTAAAAATTAAAACCACATTTCACATAATCTCCATTTCCTCCTGGCTCAAAGACAATGTTGGCATTCCCTGTCTTACTGCTACACCTAGCACCTTAAATGTAGTAGAGGTTGACCAATAGTGGATTTTTAAAGGCTGAATTAATAAATAAATGTGGAACTGAAAATCAAAGCGTAAAAATAAGAAAATCTAGTATGTAAAATAACTGCATGGGTGGAACTTCTTTTTTATTTTTTGAGCAGATTCCCCCCCCCAAAGTCATCAATTCCAGTTGAGAAACCTCCTACTGTAACAGAGGAAACAGACTTGTCTGCAATGTTGACCTAGACTCATTGGATTTTTGCAGAATTAAATGATTTATTTATAAGATTATCCTTTACAGCACTTACACTACTCTTTTATCTTTATGTTGTTCATATGTTAAACATTTAAGTTACTTATTCATGTCCCCTTTGCCTAGGGATGAAGTAATTTTTGTAGCGTTATTCATTTTAGCTCCTACCCATAAGCCTTCGGCCACAATGGGAGCCAAGTTTCATCGATACGAATAGTTCATAAAATGTCCTATCAGTGCAGATTAAACAGCCTAACGAACTAATGGCTGGACCTCTAATTGGTGGCCTGTAGTTTCCCCATTGTCACCGTCCACACTACTCACAGAGCTCCCCCCAGAGGTTCCATCAGCATGAAGCTCCGTCTTCTGCTCCACAGCCATCTCTGCCTCCAAAATCTTCTCCACTGGCATTTCCTCATTCACTGCACTGGTCGACTCCACCTCACCATCCCGCTCCTTGTTCCTCTGACGCTCCTCCTGGACAGCTGCAGGGTGCGAGGTGAGCAGACAGAGGAAAGTAGGGAAGAGAAAAAGGAGGGACAAGAGAGAAAAGAAAAGGAAGGAAGAATAGGAGAAAGTGAAGAACAGAAACGAAGGTGTGACGACGGGAGTGACAAAGAAACAAGGAGTGCAAATGGAGAGAGAGCAAGTGGAAATAAGACAGGAGGTAAGTATGAAGGAAGAAAGAAATAGAAGGATGGACAGAGATAAAGGGGGGAGGGGTAGTAGTGAGTGATGAAAATATGGCAGAGGTGGAGGATGCAGAGAAAGGGATTGAAAAAAGAAGAGAACAGATGAAAGAGAGAGATGATGACAGATGACAGAATTACAGGTAGAAGAGAAAAGGGAAGACAGAGGGATGAGCAAGGAGCAGGCAATGGGAAACAACAGATGACATAATGGATCGAGGGTAATGAAGGGAGTGGAATTGACCGAGATAAAAGAACAAATGAGAAAGAGGAGAATTGTGAGACGGATGAAGATGTGTGCCAAATGAAAGACATTTTCAGACAAAAGTGATGAAGACATTAAAAAAACAGAAGAAGACAGAGCAAGTTGACATGGACACAAAACACAGGGAGAGAAGGAGTGGGGGAGGAGAGAGAAAGAAACTTATGTACAATTTATGTTCAGTGTCTCTCACATTGTTTGTCTTTCATACCTTCTTTCATTCAGCAATACTATCAAGGCAGAAATGGACCATAGGAAGAAAAATGACTACCTAACTCAAATAGGAGTTCAAATACGAATTCTGCTATTCTGCATAAGAAGCCAATTTCCTAAACTGCTATTTTCTAAAAAATGTCAATTTTCCCGAAAAGGGCAATTTTTTTCTGGCTTATTAGCTTTTCGTATTAAATTAATTTGTTATCATCAAAGCTGATCATCCTCCATGTGTGATATAGGCGCAGGAATAACTTTTTAATCTCCCTTCAACCATCTCAGTTAATGCAATTCAGTAGGAATTTTCTGTTTCCAGAGGTCATAAAAATCTACTTTTGCATATCAGTGAAAATCTTTTTTTGTACATTTGTGCCCTTGTGTATTTTTAAATATTTACAATGGCACTTTTTACTTTCTTACTTATTGTACTTTTTATTCACTTAAGTGCATGACAACAAAGAAAAATACTACAGTTTTAGTGTACCCCTATCTGCATGGGTCACTGGGGAAAAAATCCTGATTAAAAAAGGGTGCGGCTGGTAAAAAAAAAAAAAAGGCTGAACATGGGCCTGTCACATAATTTTGAAAACTTGGAGTGATTGGGAAAATCTGGAAGGGGAAGTGTTTGAGTAAAAATCAACCTTCCCTCTGTCTCTACTGTGAAGGTGCCCCTGAACAAGACATTTAATCTTTCAGTATGTAAGTGGAGCTGCTCAGTGTCTGACAGTAAAGGACTGTGGTTGCTCTGGGCGGCTCCCAGGTGGGAATGTGCAGTAAGCAACTTTATAAAAGTAAAGCAGGACGGTGATGAAAAAGAGCGTGCACACTCAGCAAACTTGCCCTGGATACATAAAGGTTAAAAAAAAAAACACACACACACATGGGGAACTGATTCAAGGCTGGCTATGGTCCATCTCTGAGCACTGGCAAGACACTACGGAAAAATAATTTAAACTAGTTCCAACTCATTGATATGCAATGCAAAATCTCTCATACAGCCACACACAAACACACCCCTCCCTCCCTCTTCTCCTTACATCTCTGTCGTTCATCTTGGACCACTACAGAAGGAGGGAGGGGGGGGAGAGAGAACGAGAGGAAACAAAAAAGGGAGAGAGGGGGAAAGGGGGTTAGTGTTTACAAGGCTCACCCACCCCCATCTCCCTCTCTACCACTTTTTACTCGTTCTGTCTATTGCTTAACAAAACCATCAATGCTCTCCCCTTTACAGTATGCATAGCAACAACATCAATATCATCCTCACTAACAATACAATTTGTGGTTTTATGTACTGCTATTCAAAAGTTAAACATTAGATCTCCATTTACATGAAAGGCAAAATTCAGTTATGATTTACAGATTGTGGGTGTTGCAAATTAGCCAGAAACTAAGAGCAAGAAAGAGAAGCTGCCCTGTATGTTTGGCATTTCCAACTCATCCGCAGTAACCTTCAACACAATGGCTGCAATAATTACTGAAACAACAGTAGCCGCACACCATGGCTGTGTTTCACTGAAGGTGTTTTGACACAAACTGGGCTACCAAAAAAAAACAAAAACCCTACAAAAAAACCCCCAAAAAACAACAAAGTTTCACAATGCTCTTGGGGAAATTGTTTCTCAACTAAGATAAGGTAGGCAAGCAATAAAGTCAGCTCCTACATACACTGTGTGTCTCAGAAGGACTTTCCCAAAGAGGCTTAGCACCCACATAATCTAAGCTTGGTTGATTTAAAATGAAACTACAGTGATTGTTGGTGTTAAGGTGGTTATAAGAAGCAGCACTGTGAACAGCAACAGTAATATTCAGACATGGGTCTGGAGGTAGTTGCAAACAACTCCATGCATTTGTTTTGACCTCAGCTGACCTGTGATAGTGCCAGGTAAGTTGTGAGACAGGTTGCAAATAAAAATGAGTCATGCCCAGGTAAATTTGCCTACGGTAGTATACACAAGGTGATTATCACTAGCAAATAAATTCTGAGACATGAGTATAATAACAATAAACAAATAAGACCATCACAGGAAAAAAGGACTGTAGTACCTGTCGGCCTTCTATACTGCATTTTACATTGTGAGCCACCAAAAGGAAATTATTTATTGCTTTACGGCACAAAATAGGAAGGCAACAGTTTTTTCAGAGCAGATGGAGATCAATCATTCAGATTTTCTGATAGCAGTGATAGCATGGTAGCAGTGAAAGCCTGATGGGAAAAAAATCACCTGACATGTTTACACTCTTGGGGGAGGGAAAGGGGAACCTGGAGCGACAGGGCTTATGGGAAATAAAGCCCTAATTTTGTAAACACTAGTTATATCAGTACCATTGGTGTTAGACAGCTATCAGTTATCAACTATCAGTCGCGTCAACATGTACTGATTTATTGGTGGTAGTAATGTCTAAATAGGCATCACAATGATGTACGGAGATCTATGACACTAACCATAGCACCTTTAATAAATAATCATCTTTTGCTTGGAAACACAAAATAAGAAGATGATTTTGAAGAGTCAATAGTTGCTTCACTTTAAAAATACTTTGACACAACACTGGAATCAATGACCCACCACAGTGGTTCTCAACCTGGCGGTAGGAGTAAGATTAATTCATGTAGTGAGGAAAAAAGGATTTTTTTTAATCTTCTTTTTAAATGTATGTGAGAATTACTCTCTGTTGATAATGAAGACCTATGGCCTCCTCACTTCTTCCACAGACTGATAAAGTAAATATCTAGGGAAAAAAACACTAACCTAAGACAAAAAAATCTGAATTTGTGTCAAAATGTACTTTTCTGCCCTTACACCTGTAGTAGCAGGCGTGTACTGCCGTTAAGCACTTCATATTTGACAGCTGTGAGCAGAAAAGGTTGAGAACCACTGCTCTACAGAGGGGTTTGGTTAAGTCCCGCCACCCCCGCCTCACCTTCTCTCTTCATGCCCATGGCCAGGCACTTCTGGTAGCGGCAGTACTGGCAGCGGTTCCTCTGCCTCTTGTCCACCAGGCAGTCCTTATTGTCTCTACAGGTGTAGCTCAGGTCTTTACGCACCGTCCGCTTGAAAAATCCCTTACAGCCCTCGCAGCTGTACACACCATAGTGCTTACCTGGGAGGATGTGACAGTGGAGAAACAGGGTACAAAGACAGAAGTACAGGAAGGAGGACAATTTGGTTAGAGGAGTTAAAATAATGTAAACTGCAAACAAAGTGCCACTTTTATGACAAATGACATATTAATTGAGTCTTGTGCTGTCTCCAAAATTATTTTTATTCTTCACCTGCCAAGAGCTGGTGAAGAAAAATGAAAAATTACCTGCTGAGAATTGCTATGACATTTTAACATACATTTTTCACAGAAATTTGTCACCCTGTTCTCAATGTTCTCAATACGGTTTCATATATAGCAGGGCTCCAAACTGTGACTATTTTGTTGAGGGTGTGTGAATTAAAAATGTCACATGGCCGCATTCGTGCAAGTGTATGAAATAAACATCTTACTCTTTCTCCCCTCTCTCTCTTTAGTGCTCTCTCAGTTTAGAGACAACTGCCAAATATGTGGAATAAAATAAATGTCTAGTTTTTCAGACCTTGAAATTGTGAGCAAATATAAAGTCACATTAAAGGAACGCAGGCTGATAGAGCAAATCACTAAAAACAAGCAGAAACGTTGTTTGCATGCCCAAAGACCTGAGGTAAAAACACCAATCTTAATAACAAAGTTAAAAACACAATTATTTCAACACCATAGCATAATCATTATATCTTTAAAACTCATGTTACTGTTTTGGAGCTATGGCTGTGCAGACATCTTTTCAACTTTGATGCGGTTCAGCCCCAGGTCAACAGTGAGCAGCAGTGCACAAGAGGTGTATTTAAAGTATCTAGTCACCAGAGGATCTGTCGCCGCAGATGGAGCAGAGGCGTTTCTGGGAGAGCATAGGCCCTGGGCTGTGGGACGACAGCTGCTTCAGCCCAAACGGAGGCTTCACATCATCTGAGCTGCTCACCGCATGGAGCCCTGACATGGACACCGTCGAGTTGATCTGACAGAGGAGGGACAGAGACAGAGAGATGAATGTGATGAGGAAAAGGAGGTGTTTTAGTTACATTTCACAATCTTTCTGCCTCCCTCTTGATACAAAACAAAACCTCCCAAGAGTATGAAGCTAAATGTTAGAGATATGAGAAGAGGAGTGAATGATTTTGGTGTCTAAGACTTGACAGAAAGAGAGAGACAAACAGCTCAGAAAAAAGCCCCAACATGGATGCTTTGAGTTCATTTGAGGGACAGAGGGAGGCAGGGCGAAGATGAAAAAGATTAAGATTAAACAGCCAAACATAAGACATTAGGAATCAACACATGACGTCAAGACTTAGAAAGGGAGACAGAAAGAGATAAAAGCAAGATGAGATATTAAAATTAACGCTGACATAGTGGAACATATACAACTGCCACACTGACAACTGCAGCTAACTACGATCAATGTTGTTCGTCTTTCTCTTTTCCAGCTAGGGAATTTGATCAAACTGTGCACTTAATATGGCCCGAAAACAGCTACGTTCACAGATAGTTTACACCTGCTAATACAGTCAGGTTGCAACATCAAAAATCATAAAATCATATTATTTCCCATTACAATATCTAAAATCAAAGAGGCACGTTTTTATTTTTGCCTAAAGAGGAGGTGTTTCGGCAACTTTCAAGTGTTCTTGCACTACACATATTCCCTCGCCCATAAATCAAGTTAAAAATCTTTATCTTACACACAGAGTACAAACACTGAGCTTTGGTTGGAGCTTGTACACTGAATTAAAAACACTTAATCACAAAGCTGAAATCCTTAGTGTGAAAAGAAGCAGGACAACAGTAATAAAACACTGATGGTAGTTGTACGTCCTCCTTCACCTGCGGGCTGCTGATGGGGCCGTAGCCTACCGAGGGTGTGCCGGGGAGGCAGGGCGAGCCCAGCGAAGAGCTGATGACAGAGAAGGGGGAGCCGATGCTGCTGATGGGGCTGTTGACCCCAGTGGTGGTGATGGGAGGCAGGGAGGTCATGGAGGCCGCGGCCGAGGGCACGAGCGGAGGGGAGCGCTGGCCCGACGGAGGAGAGGACACCGAGGAACTGTCCGGGCTGCGTGAATCTGATAAAGACAGCCAGAGGGAAAATAAAGATCGCCACTAGAATCATTAATGATAATAAAGCAACACCTTACTGATCCTCTGCAGCAGCTTTGCTACATGTGCCCTCATATATTTTGACCTAGATCCCTGTTACTGTATGTTGTTTGTAGCTGAATAAAGGATTTTTTACCTAGATCACAGAGCTTCATACATTTTTAGATTGCAAACTAACACGTGTCTACTTGCAGACAGTAAGATGAACAACTGATGCTTTGTTTTCAATGTCACTGCCCTGTCCTCATGAGCATCTGATTTTTTTTTACTCTACTACCACTGCAAAAACACAGGTTAGTGCTCTCCTTTTCAATTCTTTATAATTCAACCCATTTTAACAACTGTTCACATTTTATTTGTCCTTCTGAAACCTTGTCTTTTCAGAAAAAAAACAACAATCCACCTTGTTTCTAATTTGGCTGTGCTGTGTGAACATGTTTAAACCAGTCCAATTCAGTCCAGTTGCAACCTAAAACTCTTTACCACTAACTCTAAATTAAATACAACGTGGACGTAAGCAGATATTCACCAAAACACTATCAATTACAGAAGAACTTCCTTATAACAACAACAAGCAGTTTGCAATTGTGGAAACAGAACTGCTGTGGAAATAGTTCCTAGAAATTTTTCTGCTGCAACTGCGGAAGTAGTTTCAGGCTCTTATTCTTTCAGCGCCTACAGCTGCTCACAATTCTTCTTTTTGTACACATACAATTAGAGCGGGGAAGTGTTAACATAACACATAGATTTAGCATTACCAGATCCACCCTTTGTTTGTGTACAGAAACAAGATGCCATTTTAACATTTCAGATTATAACAGTTCATTTCTAATATTAAGCCAAGAGATAAAGTACACCTTTTCTGCCCCAAAGTATATTTCATTCCTGCTGGAAACACACTGCCATAGGCAAAAATTTTTTTTTGCTTGACAACTTAAGAGAGCACAGAATAAAATACAGCGCAGCAACTGTGGGGCTGGCAGAAATTCAGTGAGTTGCTCAAGGGCACCTCAGCAGGTTGGATGCTTGCCTGTAGATTTAAAATAAGGCTGATGGCTTGAAGGACAGTTTGTCCAATCTTCGGGCCACGCTGCTGCCCAAATTTTGTTCTTCTTGAACTAGATTTTTCATTATTATCAAAGGACAACTGCTGTTTAGTGTGATCTTTTAAGGTTAAAATGCTGGAGCATAGCACAAAAAACTTAAAGGTTACGGGTTCCATTCCCTGTGAGGGCCCCCAAACAATATGTGGACTCTCATAAAAAATTTGGATATATAGGATAAACAAAAATGGCATATGCTAGTAATTACTGAGAGCTGTACTGTAGTGTTGTCTGCGTGGCACACACTTAATGAAGTGAAAGATGAACACAGCAGACATGAGTCCAGACTCCCTGTAGTTTCACATCACAATACAGTGCCAGACATTCACAACTGAAAAGGGAAGGTGATCCCACGCATCGTCACCTACTGCCTGCTGAATTTTGCTCCCAGTATTATATAATTTACCTTCCTTGAATAACATTCAAATTTTGAGCCTGATAAAGCTGCATCAATGAAGTTCTAGCAACTATGACTGCATTAATGAGCACCAGTTTTCAGTCTGCACAGGAGATGACGTCTACTGGAGATGTGTATCATGCGCTACTCTGTGTCTCAAATGTCTACAACGGGTGCTCTTTTTCTCCTCTCTGTCCTCCACCAGTCAATCTTCCACCAAACCACTGTTGATTTTTTTTTTTTTAAACGATATCGGTTTCTTTATTTTTTGTTGATTCAGTGGTCTGTGTGTGGTCAGCATTTTCTTCTACTGCTGGTTGCATGGTGCATTTCTACTGCTGAAGGCTGCGCACTCGACACTCCAATCAAAAAACACTGCATTTTCCTTGCCTCTAACACACCAGGAAAAAAATTCCCCAGGCATAATCTCCTACAAATAAACTACGGTGGCCACAAGTAACTGTATTCATGTGTGAATAGATTGTAAGTCAGCTCAACAACAAACATCAACAAAATGAAATTCCACCTCAATTATTGAGGGTATTTTTATCCCCTTATTTTTAATCTCACTGGCACTCTCTGAACATTCATCTTTTTGATCAACAAGTACTTTAAGGAGAAAACTGTTAGAAACACTAGACTCATATAAGATGATGGGACTGGCATAGGGACTGTCATGCTGAGAGACTATCATAAAATTCTGTGTTGCCAAATGAGTTGAGCATAACACACCACTACCAGGGTTACAGGCTCTTTTCCCTGTGTAGTTCAGTTATAAGACCATCATACTGACACTGCCAGAGCATTGCATGACAACGTGACAGTAACACTAACAGGATTAGGGGTTCAATTCCCACTAGAGCCAAAATTATACAATGTAAGCACTCATGCCACTATGGGGTGTTATGGCTAAAATCCATCCACCAAATGCCATGTTATTTTCTGCATGTGCTGCATGATTTTTGTGCACATTGTGATTCATTCAAATAATCCAAAATAGAAAAACCTCACAGTTTGCTCTTGGGAACCTTCAAATACCAGCTGATGGGTCTGGCACAGAGAACTGAGAATTTCATTGATTTTTTTTTTTTTTTTTTTTTGTCCAGCTGATTGGCCTGTCTGGTAGACATGGGGTTATGAGTCAACTGTGCCAGCAGGCAAACACTTTGCTGTGTCACTGCATATTAACATGCTTCCTCAAATTTAAACATTTTTATCTGTGCATTTCTTGCTGTCAAAATAACTTGCATCTTTCATAACCCTGTATTTTCTACAGGTATGACAGCAGTATAAGCATACCGTATCAAGATGTCCTATCAATATTCAGATGTGGTGTGTGCCAGACATGCTTTATAATTTGTGACACGGTGTACTCTGCTGGTAGCCAAAAAAAAAAGTAGTTTTGCTCTCACCTCTGCTGTCTCCCATGACGGACACCGTGGTTAGGGCACAGGCGAGGTTGGCAGCTACACAGACCGACGTGCTTCAGTCTCCAGCAGCCCGCTTCCAAACTCGAGACCGCGGACTGAGGCCCGGGCCGGAGTAGTTTTGGGAAACCAAAAAACAGGGCTGAAATTCCAACACAAGAAAGATGTCCGCATGAGATAATGGTGTGGCAGAGGCGACGCCAGGTTTCTCAGACACATGCACGACAAAATGGCTATCAGCCAGTCCTCTCAAGGCTGCCAGCTGTCTGTACGCCTGTCAGTACAAATGCATAATGTATTTTATGCATTTTTGATACTATATCGCAGGAGTTTGCAGGGCAGCGAGTCGGTCAGCTGATGCCCGACTTGCCTTGCCCTACCGAAAAGGGGACTGTGTCTATTTAATGGATCGGAAACCTTTACGTTAGCCGTGTATATTTCTGTACACGGAGCACGTTATCTTAATCAAACGCAACGAGGAAAACGGCCTATTCCAGTATGTAGATGGAGCCCCAGATTACATGGCAACAACCCATTTCTTGCAAGCTAACGTTAGCCATCAGCTAGCTCGTAAACTGCCTTAACGTTAGCTGCACTGTTATATTTGTAGCTTAAATTAACACCGTTAGCTAAAGCTGACGGTGTTACCGAGGCAAAAAAACCCCAACCAAACTGTCTTCCCAAACACTTTGAAATCACAAATAGCGTCACTCTGCGTAGCGAGAAAACACAAACACCCGTATATTTTGGGGAAACTGTGCTCTGTCTGGATTCAGTTAGCAAAACAAGCCAAGCGCTGTAGCTAAGGTTAGCCGACTAGCTAGCAAGCTTAGATGCATTGCAGGACCGAGAACAAACCAGTCAAGTGTTTTATCGCCCGTCCGCTATCACAGTAATATACGCGTCAACTAACAGAAGGTGGTAAATAGGCGTTTAGTGCAAATAAAATCAATGTTACTGACGTTTTTGACGGCGCAGCTTATTCGCATGAAAAGATGTGGTGACTAGGCCCCGTGTGTGTCTGTCTCTCCCCCCACTTTGCCTCGTAGTCAGCCCTCCCTCCCCCCGCCGGGATGAAAACATGATGATGGAGGACGGCCGGGCTTAGTGCTGTGTTACACTGGCACCCAAATCTCTGCCAAACACTGCAGCTTGTCCCGACAGAGCTGCGACGGGACAAGGGCTGAGTGGTCATGTTGCACCTCTCATGTCACCGTGTGTGTATGTGTGCGTGTGTGCGTGTGTGTGTGTGTGTGTGTGAGAGAGAGAGAGAGAGAGAGAGAGTGACATCCAGTGCAGGAGGTCAAGAGGTCAAGACAAGTTCAGCTCACCATGTCACTGCTGACTTGATGCACTGACTGGCCTGCTGTAATGAAAAAAAATATATTAAATTGTGTGCATTGAGGTCATTATAGTTTTGCGTTTTTGATTGATTTCTTATTTTTATGTCGCCGACCTATTGTTTTCAACCTCATTTTAGTTTTAATTCATTTTTTATGCAAATTTGCTAGTTGCTTTTTCTTACGTTTTTATTGATTTCCATTTTAGTTTCAGTTTTTTTTTGTCATGTGGGGTGTTTGTGGCATAAAACCTCAATAAAACTTAATACCATTAAAAAAAAATGACGGTGAGATGAGACAGATGAACAACCAAATAAACCGACAGAAAACGTGTACAGTAATCAAAGAGAAACTGTTGTCTTGTTTTCCTTTTTTTAAACTGTACAACATGATATAGAAGCCAAGAAATTGGAAATAAAGCATTAATATTTACAAGAAAATCTACCATGTCTTGTCTTTTTCTCGTTTATAATCTCAACCTTTGTTTTCACTGCCTTATGTATATCCTGCTTGTGTGTGCAGGATATACATAAGGCAGTAGTGATCATGTTATTTAAGTGAATTCATCTTATTCTCTGCCTGGATGACATGGTTTTTTACTCATCTGGTCAGACACAACAGATTAAAATCAACATCTTTGGCGAACTCCCTTTATTTCTCATATTTTACTGTATACCGGGATTAAGGAGTGTATTGTCTCAGTAAAGCTGAACTCTTGTTCCTCTTCACATTGCTGGTGCTTTAGCAGAAAATATATAGTAGAAAATATTCAACTGTGGACAGGTTTCTTTACTGATTTTGAGTGATTTGGTTAACATCAGGTTTAGTGGCAATCTAATTGTAGACTCAATAGAAATAGAAGGCAGTCCCTCCAGGAATAATTTAAATATTGTGTTTGCAATTTATTTACAAATGTAGTCGTTTACATTTTGACTTTGACTCTGCATTATTAGAGTTCTTATGAAGCCTGAGACTTTGATCTGCATGCTGTGAGTCAAAGTAAAACACAAACACAAAGTCTACATCAAACAAAAATGTTCACAACTACACCCTCCATCACTAATATGACAAATATTACCACTGATTCTAAGGCTACTGGTTGCAACCCTACTATTACAACCACTACTAGTAGTAGTGTTATTACTGATATGACTAGTAGGCTAATAACAGCAACAAATCAACATGAATTAGAGCTTAATAACAAAGCAAAAGTTATTGACCTTCAGAGGATTCCCATTCCCCATTTCAAGCAGGACATGGGACCTTGGGGCGTCCCGGTAGCTCAGTGCAGATGGAGACTAAGTACATTCATTCAAATTCTACATGTAAGTACAGTGTTGAGTTTACTGGCACTTTGACATTTTGTAAGAGAATTTTCCTGCACTACATTTCAGAGGGAAATCTTATACTTCTTACTGCACTACATTTATCTGACAGATAGAGTTAGTAGTTACTTTGCAGAGGAAGCTTTTCCATGCAAAACACCATATGTGATGCATTGTTAGAGTGTAAACCGGCCAACAGGATATATAGCAACTGGAGCTTCAACATTAAAATACGTCTTACAGGTTAATTCATCAATAAATTAATGAGTGCAGTAAATACAATGAATACTTTTAATTTTGATACTTAAATTTCATTTTACTGCTAATACATACCTGTATGTACTTGTAGTCAGATTTTGAATGCAGGACATTTACTTTCAATGGGGCGTATTTCCTTTGAGGTGTTGTTTATGGTGTTGATACTTTGGAGGGTTTTATGTCTTTTTATGTAGGGGTTGTCGTTGGTATTTTTGCAGATATCAAAAGTTGAAACGGTGTGAATTTGTTTTTCAGACAGCATTTCGGGGAATGCAAAGGTGGGGCTCATCTTTTGTCTTGACTTTTCAAAATAAGAGAATAACTTCTGTGTAGTTGCAGTTTTTTGATTAGGTGTTTTGTTTTCTTGTTGAGTTAATGTTACACACCCACAGCCGAGAGTGTTTTCTTTTACCTGTTAATGTAAAAGCCAATAGCAAGGAACTTGAGCTTGCCAGGATCCATGTCTCTGTGTTCAGACAATATCCAGCTGCCTTTCTACAAAAACATCACACCTCATTTGAAATGATGGATCCACAGACAGATTTCATACGAGTTATTCTGGCTGGTTCCCAAAACACTGATGTGTGGTGGCTCTTTCCTGGGAAAACTCATCTAGTGTCCAGGAAGGGATGCATTCTTGTAGCTCATTTGGAATAAACAGTTGGGGAACTAGGCACATGCCATGAGTAGCAAAATGCACAACGGCTGAACAGACAAAGACAAGAGCGCCACCTACAGAGACTCAAATTCCCAAATCCAAAATCAACAGGAAATCCAAAGAAAATGATGCTGAGTCCTGCCCATCCTGTTTAACTGATCTCTGGGAATAAAGTACAGAAACACTGAAACACCGATTATGCCACAAAGATGGAGGCAAAATTGCATAAATAAATAACTAAAAATAAGGGTGTGACAGATGATCAGTCTAACACGGGCTGATGTGATAATAAAAATGATGCTAAATGCCATTTGGAGGACAATTTCATTGAAATTCGCTCACACTGAGTTTATATATTTTCAACATACGTGGTCGCAGTGTGAATCATACTCCATGATATCCTGGATGTTAGACAAATAGAGGGATGAAGTGTGTTACTCTTTCATTTTTCGGTTTTATATTGTGGAGTCTGAGAAGCTTTTGCTATGGTTTTGTCTGAAATATTGTATATTA
>OMLB01034270.1:0-17764 GCA_900302555.1 Myripristis jacobus | reverse complement strand
CGGTTGTACTCAACATACTGTTGACTTAGAGGTCAAGCCACGCAAAGGCATAAATTCGTGGTGCTTTGATGCCGGCTAATTCACGGCGTGTCATGGAGCCGCTCTTCAAAAAAGGTCACCTTTGAGCAGCGTTTTATGGCTTTATGTCTGTTTTATGGGCAACTGTGCAGATTCACCACCACACAGAATCAGAATTCGAGTCACCTTTATTCAGAAAGTGCAAGGCGCATACACGTGTTTTTTATTGTCATTATTATTAGCATATATTGCTTTTATTTTTATTTCAGAATTTTGTCGTTGAAGCAGCTTGTGTGCAACACTGGTACAGCATTCTTTGCAAAGAGCATACACATCAAAAGTATATTTAATATTCGGTATCTGCGTAGGTACCAGTTAACAGATAATAGTTTGTCTGTTCAGTGAAATGTTAATCAAGGAATGACTGTTGAGAGCTTGTTTCTTTAAGACTGAATGTGTGAATGTGTGGTACCTGTTTTTTAATAGACTTGCACTATTTGAGATGAGATGAGAAATGCAATATGTCACAAGGGAGATTAAATTCAGCTTTTGATATGCTGCCATATTCACATTTTCTGTCAGTATTCATTGTTTTGATTCATACAGCTTTTTTTTTAAATTTTTTCTTAGCTATGGTTGATATACACCTCTGAACATTGTTTCCCACCTATTGAAGGCACGGTACATGTTCATTACATAGTCAGGCTGAGCCCTTTATACGGTGAGGCTCAGGCTGGACGAATAGACTTGTGTTGACATTGTTTCTCTTTGTCTAAGCTTGTTATCTTGTGCCCCACAGTTTGCTTCATTCATTCCAAAATGCCACTCTATGCGTCTTGGTTGTGAGCATATTAGTCTCCATGGAAACTCGTTTTACCAATACTTCATTGGCGCCAAATGACCCTGTGCTCTTACTTAGCATCTCGCTGCTTTGTGTGGAAGTGTTTTCTTTTGGAGATTAAGCATTTGAAGGCAAATTGAGGTCCTGCTGGTTTTACTGTAACATGCAACTTGAAAACAGATTATAATATATTTTGGTGCTTCCAGGGGACGGGGGGAAATGCACAACCCATGCGTGAAATTCCAGAGATTGTGCACGGTTTCATCACATAAAAATAGCGCCTGAAATTTAACAGCAAAACAGGTTCGATTCCTGTTCAGTTGTTGATGTGAGGCTTCGCCATAGAGTGACCTGCTGTCCATCAACACACATTTGATGACAGGACTTTTCTTGATGTTAATGATCAGTACATGAAAACAATCACCATGCCTACGGTTTTCGCAACACCATTTTATGTAACCATGTGTTCCTTGTACTGGTGTCTATTGAACAGGATCTATTTCAGGAAGCGTTGGCTCAGGATCAAGAGGGAACGGGATTCCCTTTGCAATATTTACGCCCCTTCTTTCTTCAAAATGTCCACAGATAATTGCAAGAAGGTAGAGTCCGGGAAGGTCAGCCAAGAACCCCGCCGTAGGTGCCAAAGTGAAATCTACAGGACTACAATTACTTGGACCAGACTGAGGCGGCAGAACAAAGTGAATGACAGGTAGGAAATAATTCATATGAATCACCCGCTGTATTATGAATAACCACCTGCTGAGAGGACATAGCACGGTCAGTTATCCACAGAATTGGTTCTGAATAGCCCTTTTTGTCATTTGTTGGTAATTGCTTTAATTCTCTTGATAATATAGTCTGAAATTAACCTCAGAGTACATTTCTTCCTTATGGCATTTATGAGACAAGGTTGAAGTTGACATGCCAGCAGTCGCACAATTATATTTAGATTATGCTACTCCGCTGCTATTTGGCTTCCTCGTTTGATGTAGATACTTTCCTTTTTTACTGCCACTCATTGTCACAGTCTTCATTTTGCCAAAACACAGACTTTTGAATTCTATGCGCGAGGCGTTCTTCTCTGAGAAATTCTGCCATCGCGGGGATCACTCACACCTATTTTCTATTTGGGGTACATCTGACCTTGTGGTGAACATACATAAAAAGGCTGTCAGTCAAACCATCACGCCGTCTTTGTTTCCTTGTGGTTGTCATTCTCCAGAGGAGTCTAGCAGTCACTGACTTAAATCTAGTGATTCAGCGCTCCTGGCAAAATGCTCCTCCGTCCCCCTTTCTACCAAATCGTTGTGATTGCCTCAGGGTAAGGTGGAAAGAAGGTGAAAAAAAAAAAAAAGTTCATAAATGGTTGCTGAATGAAGTCAAGGCCATTAATAGATTGTAATAATAGTTCAGTTTTTTTTATGAATCAGTCCCTTGTAACACTCTAACCTTTTGAGAGCCTTTTGCCTGTAGAAGGACACCGTTTCTCTCCGAGTGTCTGTCAAACTATAACACTGCAGAATAAAGAACACAAGGTTAATCTGCGTTTCTGTACGCTGTGGAAAGCGTATCCGCTACACGTGTAGCCTGAAAGGTGCTCGATGTAGCATTTTAATATCAATAAATCATTTCCACATCAATTTTATGATGTTAGTGTTTTTTTTTTTTCTTACCATAAACAAATGAGAGCATCACCGAGAAGACAGACGGCCTCCGCCAGCCTCTGCACTACATTTTAGGCGGCAGACTGCAGCGTGTAAAATGAAGCTAAAGCTCTCAGGGTTTCTGTGCCAGATGGGGAAGGAGTGAGAGGCTAATGGAAAAATGACTTCTAACATGTTTGTTTTCTTTAGTAAAGGTAAAGGTACAAGAGAAGGGGAGGAGGCAAAGGAAGCAGTGGGATTTAGGGTGAATGTGGTCTTTATTTGGAGAAACGCTAGCAGTAACAATACCACTGACATGCGATAGAGGCCAGTCTTCCTCTTATATAGTATATAAGAGGAAGGAAAGGGAACAGGAATAATAAGCATATTATTATATAGTAATTATATCCATATTTCTTTCTTTCTTTACGTTCTTTAACCATTATTAAAAGCTCCTGGGAAAATTGAGGGTTTTGGCCCTCATTGTCAGTGTGGCTGAGATTACAATAGGCAAAAGTCAATTCAAAATGAACAATGATGAGTAAAATAACACACCGGAGAAACATTGCATTTATGGTGGATGAAACAAATTGCTAGAGGTAATTGAAAAAACACTAAATAGTCAAATAAATAGTCAAAACACATGGATTATGGGATTGTGTTAAAAAAAAAAATCCCATACACAGCACCTTTAACACATAATGCTTTTTTTCTTTCTTTTTTTTTGTTGCTTCATAGATTGCAACTGAATACTAATTTGAGATGCTTTAATATTGTTGTTTATTATAATGAGCTGTCAACTGCAGCATTTAGACAGACCTCAGACAATTGTATATCGATTCAGCGACTGAGTGAGTGAGTGACTCAAAGCCTCTGTGCAACATCAAACATTATGGTATCTCACTGACTCGCTCGGTTTCACAGAAATAGATCAAGGGCACCACAATGTTTGCATTTCAGTTGACATGGAAAAGTCACATCATTTCAAAGAGGACTTCTGTTTTATTCATGTCTAGTAGCCTTTTCATGCAGACCGGTTAATATAGACCACGTCCAGAAAGGGCAAAAACCAAGCGGCAATAAAGCAAAAAACAAAGCGAGCATTATTGAGGCAGGTACAGTGTGATGCACTGTAGGAATCTTTTGCCGAAGGCCACTTTGCAGCTTTAACGGTGATGTTATATATTTTCGAAATATATCCGAGAAGTATTAACCATGCATTCATAGGGGAGACATAGTTGGGCAGTTCAGTATCCATCAGTCTGTCCATCCATCCATCCATTTTTCATATCCACTTGTTCTCGCTCAGAGTCACAGGAGACACTCACATTCAAACCTATGGATGGGTTAGACTCATCAGTTCAGCTGACCAGCATGTCTTTGCACTGTGGGAGGAAACTGGAGCTCTCAGAGGAAACCCACACAAACACAGGGAGGGCATGCAAACTCCACAAGAAGAGGACCAGGGCTAAGAGTTAAACCCTCGACTCTCTTGCTGAGATGTGACAGTGCTAACCACTGAGTCACCGTGCTGCCTGCAGTCTCAGTGCAAAGATTCAAAATGGGATTCCTCCTTTGCTGTGCCCAGACTCAGCTCTTGGCATAAGGCAAGAACCCATCCTGATGTAATACCTTTATTTAAATACCTTTCACTTCTAGTATAAATGCAGTCTTGCTGTTTTAATATGCTACCCACCAGCCCTCCATGCTACTCACATGAGAATGATCAGAATGGAGATGGAAATTCAAGTCAGAATTCTTTGTAAATCTGGCGTTTTGGAGTGTCAAGCGGTGATAAAGAATGTCAATAGGAAATTGATTGCGATGTTAATCTTTTCTGTCCTCGTGCTTTTTTCCCTTACCAATAGAAAGATTTGGTTTTAGCTGTGCTCCTTTAGAAGTTGCACAGAAGGCCTGTCTACTCCCATTGCACACTTGTTATGATAACAGGTGCCCACTACTGCCCACAATGGATTCAAAGGTTTTTTGTTTTTTTTTCTTTTTAGCACATATTACAGTTTTAAGTGTATGAGAAAAATGAGAATTTTGGTGCTCTTCACTGCTCTTAATGCTGCAGCGCTGAAAAAAGTACAATTTTATTTCACTTAGCACCCTATTTTTATGACTCAAAGCACCATGATGCAAAGCAGAGTTTAATATCCAGTGCACAGGGGGTGTCACCGCAGGCTTCTGGTATTTTTATGACAAGATGCACGTGGCACATTGGAGAATGGGGTGAGATTGAGATGCATACATTATTAGTGGGTGTGGCAGGTGCTTGTGTTGAATTAAGCAATGAATTATGCTCTTATATTTTCCTTTTAAAATGAATGTACTCTGCGACAAGGCACAGTGGCATTTTCATTATGAGTGAATATGTATTAGAAATTGTGTGGGAGTGTGATGTAGTTATTTGGTAGTCGTACTAAATGGTTGTGTGTAAAACGGTCTTAGTGAATGACAGTAAGCTGGAGAGTGAATGTAGGCCTAAACTATTAGAGTGAGCAGAGTGCAGATCTCTGCTAGGCGTATCTCCACCTTCCCCTGATCTGCAGCAGAAGTTAGCATTTAATAGGGATATAAAACAAATTTGCCAGCGGTTTTGAATCACCACAAACACGAGAGGTCCTTAATCATACAGTCATAACTGTGCATTACAGATATTAGGCTGATAGACCCAGTAGTATGCGGAAATAGCTGTGGGCAAACACACACACAGACAGACACATATTACCAAACACAATATACCCAGTTTAATATAGGCATATATAATAATGAGCATAAATATCTGCATATTTTCTAATTGCTAATTCCCAAACCATTATTTTAAAGTAGTCACATCATAAAATGTATCATATCAAAGTAATGTTTGTATCAACGTCTGCTATATACTGATTTAAGTTTTATGTTAAATGTTGCTCTTCAGGAGAGTACTATATCCTAAACATGTCCTAGAATATTGTGTAGAATTACAGGAAATGCAATCAAAAATTCCAAAATGTCAAATTTGTGCCCCCAACCCCTCTCCCAGTCGAACGTATATGCCCCTGGACACAGCTGAAATCTGTTCAGTAAGCCTTTTCACAAGGATTTACATAGAGAGGACCTATTTATTATTCTTTGTGCACCATGAGGCAGAGCAGTTTTGTTGATATCATTTAACCACTGTCTGGTAGAATGCATAAACTATCTAGTGAAAAATTTTCCCATCTTTAGAGATTCATATCAAAGTGAAACAAACAAATATAACAAATAAAAGGGGTTTTGTGAGTTCACAGATATGCCGCCGGATGCGCCTCCACCAACTAAAGTGGCAAAAATAACAGAAAACGGAGCACAGTGTCAGGTTGCAGGTGTGGCAGGGCACAAAACATGGTCACCTGTAGACTGAAAACCGTACGCCCATTATGGCACCTCTCCTCCCAGGTCAGCACATAATATGTTCCCGTACAGGGACGGAAAACACAGCGCAAGTCACCAAAATGCCAAAAGGGGACCCGTAAGAAGAAAGCATCACCTTAACTTACGAAAATGTCACTTTGCCGATTTGCTGCACCTTGCTTGTTGTGTTGCATAAGATCCGCCTTTGAACCACGTAACAAAAGAGATTTTAAGTTGAACGTTCAAAAATTATGTGAACGAAAGAAACTTATGCTCTATCTCTCGCAGGTAAAACATAGGAAATTCCTTCGTTTTGCCTCCCAGGGAGCTGTTCACCAATTACCCCCTGATCAGTGCAAAAAAATTGGTAGAAAAAAACTTACATAAAGAGTATACAGCACCATCAGTGTCTAAAACGACAGCCTGATACTGAGGGTATTTTCTTGGCTCTGTTTTTGCTCTTTCTTCAATTCTTTCTCCTTGTTTTCAGCTGTATCACTGCTGCATTTCAACCGCAAATCCATTTTCTGGATTTTTGCCTGGCTTCCCGGTCATAGTGAACAAATGTCCTCGCTCGACCCAGAGGGAATATTGAATATAAAATGTGGTTTATCAAAGTTACACTCACATTTTTTTTATTGAACTTATTACAGCAAAGGCTAATTCTTTTAGGAATTATGCATGACTGATATTTTTAAATTAACATTTAAAAAAATCTCACGTACCCCCAGCGGTACTCTAATGTACCCCTAGTGGTACGTCTACCCCCATTTGAGAACTACTGACCTAAACGACCTCATTGTCGTGGCCAGGTCTAAGGAACGGGTTGTGTTTCACACAACCCAGTGGATCTTACGCCTAACCGAGCCAGCTGTGACGAGAGTCAGCTGTGATGGCATTGACTGCCATGTAGGTGTTGCGACTCCTGAGAGCAGCCCACCCAGTGGTCCCACTGGGGTCACAGCACATGCAGCGCCTGTAAAGATGGTCTGCCAGCCTGTGATTGGATGCCAAGAGACACAAGCACCGCCTGGTGACCATTCCCCCTGCAGTGCAGGACAAAACTGCGTTATTGGGTGACCCAACAGCATCTATCAATAGAAACACTGCTGGGGCGAGTGACCCTCCTGAATCTCGGTGTTCACATATGCCTGACAGGGTGGGAGGGACCTGTCTGGAGAGAGTGGTAGGCTGTGTTTGGCATCCCAGGGAAAAACCAGCATGTCAACCTACTCGAGCTCAAGGTGGGGTTCTTGGTTCTTTGGTTGTGCAGGGTGCTGTGTGTTGCCTACATCAGCTGACAGGGCGATCCACACCCCTGTTGAAGACTGTGGAGAATCTATGGCTGCAGGCCTCAGAGCACCTGATGTGTCTGAGGGCTCTGCACGTACCTGGTCTGCAAAACAGGGTCACTGACCACATGTCGAGGGGTAACCCCCTGCCAGATGAGTGGAGCCTTCATCCCGATGTGGTGCAGCAGATTTGGACCCAGTTTGGAAAGCAGAAGTAGACATCCTGTCTGCTAACAAACACGAAGCTTCTATCGCTTCGACATGATACTCAGTTGGCCAGCATGATTGAGTTCGTTTAAGCTAAGTACCAATACAGTCTAGTAGAGCGCTCTGCCTGTGGTCTCGTCCAGAACTAGGGTTACAATATCATAACCTTCATTTGCACATAAGTATCAAGTTACAAAGTGGCCAAGTTTAAAGTTATCACTTTCACTTGTTTTGTTGAAAATTGTATCTAACCATTCTTCATTTGAAAGATTGCATGAATTTCACATTTGTGTACCATTTTACATGATTACGTCTGTCCCCAGTTAGTGGTTCAACTCAAGCCATTAGTGAGGTAGACTGCTGCAGTAGCACTCTTTGTATTTGACCTTGAGACCTTAATCAGTGATCGTGAAATAGAAATGTAACAGACTCTTGTTTATCACAAATAAGGGGTATCTTGTGTCAAACCTTGAGAGATCTGGCACAAACACTGAATGCTAAAACCAAACTGTTAGGACCATCGTCAGTCTCCCCTGTAGCATCAGCCTGTTTTATTTGACAGGAAGGTGTTATTGCCCAAATGACACAACACTAGTGATGTAATCTGCAGCGCCATTTTAGTAGGATTTCTACTTACCCTATCAGCAAACACGAATGTCTAGAAACTATTAGGTCCTGGCGTATAATGAAACACAGAAATTTGATTACAAAAAGGAAATTGTAATCATGATAACTTTGCCGTAATAAGATTACAGATACTTTTGAGAATGAAGTAGTTTGTTATTGGATTACTCAAAAGCATTTTGAGGAGATATCAGTGCTTTCGGTTTATAACATTATGGTGATGACAGACATCTGGAAATGCCGGCTGATACTGAATGATGATACCAGCACTATTCAAATGACTGTAAACTGGATGACTGTTTGTCTGCGTCTTCTGTGGATCATTTACACCTGGCGTCGACAGACATTGTGTCAGATTGTGTCTAGAGATTATTTAGCAGGATTTCATGAACGCTCGACATCTCCACTGCTTTCCTTCCCTCTCCAAAACACACACTGCCATGCACATCATTTTCACTAATAATATAGTAATTACAGCCATTAAAAGTGACAGTAAACACCTCAACTCACTTTTTCCTTATCAACCAGTATCCTGACAAGCCGTTTTTGACTGTGCTCAGATCTTCAGTGCATCTAAAAAGTACCTTTCTGTATCTCTAAACCGACTCTCACTTGCAGAGGTACAATTCAGTATATATAGCCTTTACAATCCAATGTATCTTGCATTTTTTTTGTGTGTGGTTTTTTTCGGAGGGTAAAAGAGGAAGTTGACATCAGACTGATTGCTGCTTGGCCCTGCGGACTTGACAATGCCCTCTAAGCTAGCAACTTACACACCCTGTAAGGTGACTCCATATTTTACCTCAGCTTCATGTTATTAACAACCTGTTAATATGACTGGATGACAAGTGCCAGTGCTCTTTCCCCGAGGGCCCTGGCTAATGTTTCCAATTGTATGTCTGGTGCCACGCCCTATATATCTCCATTCTCAATTAAACATAGCTGAAATGGGAAATTAACATAGGGCACATCATAAAAAGCTTGATAACAGGGCTAATACAATTACATTAGAGAGATTAAAAAAGGTTAAAAAGGTGATCTATTACATTGATCATAAATGCATTCAGACTTAATTTAATTTAGCAGTGCTATAATGCTGTAGTTAAAATATGTCCTATTAGTGTTTGGAGCGTGTGTGCATAAGGATTAATTATTGAATAATTGTTCGTGCATTTCAACACTGGCAGGCTCTGAAGGGTGATTTATTTTCTTCAGTGGCTGTCCAGAGATAGGGCTTAATTACAGTGGATAGCCTTATCTCCCCTCTCTAATCCGCTCTTTGGAGTCTCCCGCGCTCACGCCATCTAGTCGTCGATATCATCAGACTGTTGGCAGAGCCAGACAGAGAAAGTGATCCCCAATTTCTCTGTCACATTAAGGCTCATTCATGAAGTCTCAGCCGTGGACCCGACTTAAGAGCTCTAAAGTGGGAGGAAAGAAGAATCACTCAGTGTTTGATCCTCTCCCTGTCTGAGGTCAAAGCTGGCTGGCACATTACCCGCTTTTGCAGTCGTTGTCAACTGGATTGACTTCAGAATGTGTAGTATAACGCCGTCACAAAATGGACTCAGTTCTTTTCCAGGAGCAATCTGTCGTGAACATTGCTTTTGTGATGTGGGGAGCATGATTGTCTTCTTGCTTGCCTAGGAGTGGTAGTGGTCCACGCCACATACCAAGACTTTGGCAGGTGGACAAAGACGCCGATAAGACATTTAGTTCAATTAAGGAGCATTAAGTAATCTGTGGCCATTGTTGACCTCTATTGGAGACCACAAGCAATTGCAGCAGCATTGACAGAGCTAATTAGAGATTCAACGGAAAGGTCTTTCCAACAACAACAACAAAAAAGAGATAATAGCCATCATGCTACATCCTGGGACAAGACAAACAGTCTAACAATCCCAGCAGTGAGCTTTTTACAGAAATACAGTTTGTTGTGACGGCATGATATTCACATCAGAGTAAACTCTTCCCAGAACAATATCACGCATGCATTACTTTACAGCGAACACATGATATGAAATACAGAAGCGATATTTTTTTTATTAAATCCCTCCTTGGCCTTTTCTGATGTGGCTTTTTGCCTACAAACAATTTTAGGCTGCTGTAGCTCTTCAGCTCCTTACATGTGAAGTATATATTTAATGAAAAGTCAGACACACACCCATATATATATGTATATGACCTCCAGCGACTGGGGAGTATTTGTTCCCATGCAGAGTACAGGTTTAAAAAATCTCAGAGCTTAGCAGACTGCCTGCAGATATATTCCTTTTACTTTTTGCACCTTTAAATTTGCAGCTGCGTTTCCTGCATTTGCACATAATACAAGCGACTCCACTGACATAATTCTAGATGCCAGCCACTGATTTTGCAGTGATGGTCAAGTCTGATGATGTGGGGAAAGCATTATTATTATAATACCCCATTTTCAATTTTCAATATTTCATTCCGCTTTCATCTCATTACTCACAGAGCTGTCAACATATAACTCAGTAAGCATCACTTGTTAGCTCAGATATGTCTTCATGTCTTGAGCTAATGGTAACACACACCAGTCTGCAGTTTAAATTTTGTCTTAATCATACTGTGGCTTCATGACCTCTTTGCTTTGGATCGCAGTTCATTACATTTTCCTGCCATTGATATATAGTATACCCCGCCTATGATATTAAACACTGTGTATTTTTCAAAAGCGTGGGTGAATGAGGGCCATTTGATCTTACAATGATGTGTTTATGTGTGCAGTATGGCCCGGTACAATGGCCGCCTTTATTCAGAGTCGTGGATGAAATGGGCTGTCAAAATGGAGGAAATTGAAACCAGTCAATATTGCACATCACAGGCTGCCGGGGTATTGTGAGAACCATATCTTCTTTTGCCAACAGTAGTCAAAGCATGAGTAGCTATCAACACAAACACACACACACACACACACACACACACACATACACTCATATATACCTACACATATATATGCTTTTCCCTCTCCTCATCCTTATATGAGTCGTACCTCCACAGAGAACAGCCACTCAAAGTATACTCAAGCCAAGGTCACTGATACACTGAGATTTGAATAAATCCCCGCATCTCTTTGACGGTCATGCGTTTCCTCAGCTCCAATCAGTCCGACAGGAAAAAATCAGTACAATTAGGTGAACTGAGGGGCGGGTTCTCCGTCCAGGCCTCGGGAAAGGTGGCTACCCAGGCAAAACATTTCCCCGTTGTCAGAGAGGAG
The DNA here is from genome assembly GCA_900302555.1 of Myripristis jacobus. Lineage (NCBI taxonomy): Eukaryota > Metazoa > Chordata > Actinopteri > Holocentriformes > Holocentridae > Myripristis > Myripristis jacobus. The sequence goes on along the minus strand of OMLB01034270.1, from coordinate 6,520 downwards.
CGGAGTCACCTCTTTAATCTCCATCTCCTTGTCAAATGGCAGGGATTTCTGTCTTGTCCCATTCCTTAATAGAGCGGGAGATACAGCGATACAAAAGGATCATTTAGGTATAAATTGATCATCTCTCATTCTCAACCCCACAAGTGATGGGAATTAGGCAGTGTAGTGGTACTTGTGCCGTTGGGCTGTTTTACCATAAGAAGTGTGAACAACACTCCAGTTGTTTCCAAGCAGGCAGACACTACAGTCATTTTCATCAGCGCTCTTGTTCAGGTAATGTTCTTTCAGGCACACTGATCTCAGGGCTTATCTTGTTAAGAGCCCCCTGCTTTGGCAAAGATTTGCTTTGCTGTCAGAGGCAGGCCCGGAGATTTTCGGGGCTATTATTGGTGATTGTAGAATGACACTAATTAAAGTCATTGATGTTTGAAATCAAGCGTCACACATCCCGCTTGTTTTATCACAAAAGCTTAGATGGAGCTCAGCCGTGGTTTAGGCTCTATCATGTGGTTATCTTATCTTTGGTTTTTCAGTCAAGATGGGAACCTGGCATGTGTGTGTCATTTTATTACAAAAAAACAAAAAACTCAAAATGGGGCATAACTTTACATTAGATATTAAGATATAAATTGTAGTCTCAGTTGAACTGATGACTAATTTGGCTGAGATATGGTGACTACTACACCTCGCCATCGCTCAGTTAAATGGTTCAAAAGAAATTGTAGAAAGCAATATCCTCGTACTGAGCTGTGTGTATCTGTGTAAGATAGTTGGGTGACGTATTTTTAACAGAAACGTGACCTTAAAATTTCCTTAAATCCTTCAATTTTTACGCCGAAACTGTTTTTTTATTATTATGCAGTGCTTTTTATAATCTGCCTCTAAAAGTAGACCCATTTCTTGTGTATTTTTTTTTTTTTTTATAAGCTACTTTTGAAATCTTTCTCTGCATCATGTTTAATGCATTCTATGTGAGCGGCACATTGGTTCCGTAATCGGGAACTGAAATTTGTTTGACACAATCGGGTCTTGAAACTTTCATCGCAAATGATGCTGGTGAACCGACGGCACTCTGGTTTTTGACATTTCCCTCAGTAGCTGCGCAGTAACTCTCACCTTGTTGTTGAACTGGCTTTACCAGTACTCTGTGCATGTTCTACCTTTCTTTACCCGGTGCGTGACCGCGGCAGCGTCTGGCTTGCAGCCACAGCCAGCCCCTCCCCCTGCTTAAGATGCAGTGGAGCCTCCATGGGTTAGGAGGGCCAGCTCTATCAATCTGCTCCCTTCCGGCCCCCACGTTCCCCAGCGCGGTTAATCACTGCCACTAATTAGTGCTAATTACTCATTGCTGCCCGGGAGAGCCCCTCCTCACTGGCTCATGCTGATCTGAAGGTCCTCTGTGGCATCCTGCTGCTTGGCATTCCTCAGGTACAGGAAGAGGTGGAGGGACGTGGGAGGTGTTGAGGGGAAGGAGGCTACCGGGCCAGCTCATCTTTTCTAATTTACCTTTTTTTGTAACCTTTTTACTAAATCAAACACATCCCTGGTGTTTAGCCTCCGATGGCTGAGGGAGAAGGGTAGGTCCCGGTGGGCCAGTGGCACAGGGGCAGTGGCTCCGGAGCAGCCTCAGTATAGTAGACTGGTTTCTGCTGGTCTGATCTGGTCTGGCTGGTGGCCTTGTCTGCATGCACTGGCCCCGCCAGGCTTAATGAGCCAGCACCTTTTTGCTCCCTCTGTCATTAATTGTGTCTGTGGCCATGACTCTATGGGTTATGTTGCATTTGGCTGACTTTTTTTTCCCCTGTAATTTTGCTTTAATAGATTCAATTTGCTTTCATTTGCTTTGTATTGATTTATTTGTCCTGCTTTGTCTTGTCAACCATAGAAACTTATAATTTCTCACAAAAGTTTGCGACGAAAAAGGAGCGAAAAAAAAACAAAACTCATTTAATTTGCTAATATTGAGCGAGCTATTAAATAAAGGAGAAATGACAAATGGTGTTGATATGGTCTGCAAGTGAAGCTTGACTGCAGCTGAACTCATTTCTTGAATCGTCTCTTGTTTCATAGACACCGGGCAAGAGAACCACATTAAAATATAACATTTCAGATCAGGTGCAAACAATGAGGCTTAATAATGGGTGGAGAGGTCATTTACCCCAGTGGGTCACCACACTAAAAAGCCATAATCTGATCTGTCAGTTTTTTTACCCGTCAAAAAGAGAATGTCTTGGTAACACACATCCATTCAGCGGCACGAGATATCCATCATCTGAAAACGGCCGATGAACTTGGCATGTCAGCCTTTAATAATTATGGCAGTGAAACTGGGAAAATGACTAAATTGGTATTGCCAAACAAGCCTTTCGACAAAGGGAGTGAGGATTTCTCTGAAATGGATTGCTTTCATTTCTGTAAGAGGTGCAGCGTCTGTTTTACTGTGAGTCACACGAGGGTAAAGCCTTTACCATTCACTGACCTCTTAATGTGAAATGCCTAGGGGTAGTAACTCTGTGACAGATGAACCAGCCATAATCATAACAACACACACACATACACACACAGAATAAATGAGTGTGAGCAAGACAAATATACAGAAAGAGAGAGAGAGAGAGAGAGTACATAGAAAGGGCCAGTGTTCACACACACTGCAAAAAATCTCCATCTTAACAAGTCATTTAGTCTCATATTCACTGCTGAGATCGTATTTATCATACAACAAGTGAAAAAGTCTAAACATCTTAGTTAATCCCACTTGTTTCCTGTATGTATTTTTATTGCTGCAGGTTTTTCTGGGAACAATTATAAACATGGTGAAAGCAGATCAAGAAAATTACACAAAAAAGCGATTAGTGATGGAAACAAGACATCCTGCTGGCAGATTTTTTTTCATCTCTCTGTAGAAAAACAAGATTTTAAGACGGAATCTGAGACTAGATCATTTGTTAAGACTGAGATTTTTTGCAGTGCACTGCAGCTGCAAAAGTATCCCAATTTAGATGTTTTTTTACCTTCACATGTGACACGGATTATATGTTTTCTAAACAGCAAGAAGCTGCATGGAGACACGTTTTTCCTAGTTTTAATCTGGAAAATGCAGAAATGGACACCAAAACATGCAACCTGTATGATATTTTTATAACTTTCAAGCAGGAATTGGCCATGACAATGAAAACATCATTCTTCTGAGGAAATTTCGGCTCAACCAGTGAAGCCAACTTAATTTGTGTGGGGAAGATGGTTCCAGCAGTCAGAACTGGAAAGCTGATTCTGCAACCAAAATGTGTTCAAAACAAGCGGGAGAAACACACGGATGCGGCATCTTTTGTTTCTGCTGCTGACCATAGCTACAGAGATATGAACAACCATTGAAAAAAATCAGAGTGTATGCGGCATGAAGACCCGGGGTGTGAACGCAGCCTCTGCACCATGCAAAGCTGCTTAGGGTTGACAGAAGTGAGGACCCTGTAGACTCAGCCAAAAAAGCATGGAGTAAGCATGTAGTTAGCGAGTCAGTCTGACAGTGACAGCCAGGCTCAGTCACTGACTTATCTCATATTTTTATATTTTAGCGCATATTTTTTTTTCTTGTTTTTGTTTTTCGAGTTGGATCCAAGAGTTTCCTCAGTCGACCCTCCGCAGTTTGGCAGAGTGCACCTTTAAGAGGAGCTTAAGCAGCACGAAAGCAGAATGTATTCTATGCGGCTACTTTTTCTCGAATGCCCTTTTTTCATCGAAAGGTTTAAGGCCGCTTTAACATCTAAATAACTTCTCTCTTCTTTTATTTCTTGTCAGTGTGCTATACAATGTAAGCCTGAAAATGTATTGAATCAACATTAGCTAAATTCCCTCAACACAAGCTCACTTCTTAAACCTCTGAGATTCATTCAGATTTTTTTTTTTTTCTCCCTCATATTTAACATTGAAATATTGTTGCTTTTCTGTATAGATCGGTCTGTTTTGGTCTGTTTCTGCGGTGTGTTCCCTGTTGCTGTATAAGCGTGAATGAGATGAGGTTAGGGGTGCTCTCCTCCACAGTGGCTGTCAATTGGTATATGCTTTTAAAAATGCAAGTACAGGGACAAGAATGTCATCTCTGAGTGAATAGCAATTCATTTGTCAGTTTTCTTTAATGAAGTATTTGGCATTCATACATCCGACTGTGTTTTTTTTCAGAATCTGACAACATCAGGTGTGTGAAGGTTAAGCTTTTGACATGGGAACCGTTTGTTTTTGTTCAGTAGCACTTCAAAAAATAAATGCCTTCTTTCCTTCCTTCCTTTTTCATTTATTAATTTTTTTTTTTTTATTTGCCAGTCCCATTCAGTTATAACTCTGAATTGGCATTTAATTATTTTTCATAGTCCAGCAGACTTTTTAACTGAAAACCTTTCCAGCTTCAAAAAATAAAAATAAAACTGCTTCTAAAACAAAGGAATTGGGACGAGAGGAATAAGATGGGCCGTGCCAACTTTCCCGTTTCAAAGCGTATTCTTCGCCCATTTGGAATTGCTGTCATCAAACAAAAGCTCTCCCTCGCCCTTATAAAGCATGCCAAATGGGCGCTTTGTTTATGGGAGAGTTTGCTGCAGGATTTGTCTGTATGTTAGTTTGTTTGCATTGTGTGATATTTTCCTCCCTCTAAACCCAAAATACTTTTATGTAATTGAGAAACAGTGGGTGTCAAAAGAAGATACTCTGTCTGTGCATAATGTTGTTGTCACTTGCATTGTAACTCCTTTGATGTAACTTGCGAGCCGGGGTGTAAATGTATGCAGATGTCCCGAAAACCCTTAAAATGCACCTTTATACTGAAAGGAACGGCGACGCAACCCATCACTCGATGCAGCGCACCGTTTGTAAATTGGAGATAGCATTTTCATTCGGCACAAATGTCACAGACATGGACAAAAACATCAAACAAACTGTAATCTGCTGCATTTTACCCGCTCTTAATTGACCTTTTGTTCTCTGCCCCCTCTCTTTCCTGCTTATTTCTCAATTCACAAGAAATATAGCCATAAACCTCGTGCAAAAACCCTGTAAAAACCAAACCTAAAGGCCATTCTTATTCATTAGATGAGCTTGCAGTGTTGTTGGCTGTCACTGCCACCAAGGGGCCTGTCCATGGCTGCAGCTGACATCTGTTGGCATAATGTTGTGTCCAGGGCTGCGATAGGCAACAGGAGCTGATTTATAATGTTCCCTGTTTAAGTGGGTGTCTTAAGGTAATTATAAGCTGGTGGGGGGGTGCTACTAATTGCACCTTCCCTGATCTGTAATGAAGGCCAAGCAGCGTGAATGAGCCCATCCCGTGCATCTTAGGCAGTGGAGGAACGAGGGCAGCTGAGCTTGACCAGTTAGTGTTGGTTTAGCTCTGGGCTGGAGCTCCTCACCTGCTGTTATGCCGCGTCCTCAGCCAATTTCTCTTGAGTAATTAACTGTGATGCCACATATGGCGAGATGGTGGAAAATCTGATCGCTAGCGCGTGCAGAGGAGTTGAAGGAAAACGAAACGCAGGACCCCGGTCGCGACCAAAGCTTTGAACACCCAGTGCGCCGTAAATGGGATGACTGGAAAATTCTTTTGACATGCACAATTAAAAGCAAATGTTGTTTCCACATGACATAAATGGGTGTAATTAATCACTGAACAAATGAATTATTAGGAAGATTAGAAAATGAGGTAGATTAAGTACATTAATGAGGCATGAATTATTAACAATATTTGTATCAGTTGATTAAGATGTTTTAGAAAGAGAACACATTTTGGCAACATAACAAAGTAATTAGTGCTTCAGTTTTACATATATTATACATTGAAAACCTCATGTAGAAAAACCGAGATGAACAATGTTATCAAAAATATGACAAATAGAAATTGTGATCATTCTGGAGGAATCAATTCCTTAAATGTGCCCATGTGCATGTGGTAATACGTATTGTCCTTCCTTCTTCTCTGAAATCCTTCAGTTTGCTCTAATATATACTGTATGCACTAATATTGAGTCATTTATATGGGATGCAAATTTTTATTTTGTAATTTATGCTTCTACAATACTCTGTCACTTCCACTTTGCTTTATACTTTATGTTTTTACATCACTGTAGAAACAAGATGGCCCAAATAATGATATGCATAGAGGAATGTGCTGTAGCTAAAGATCATTAATATGAAAAACAGCTGAGAAATGAAGCGGTATTTGAACAGAAGGAGGTGAAGCTGCATAAGCACTCAGTTACAGAAGAATAGTTTCTGTTGAGTGAGTGACACAAAATGCAAGATTAGGGGATCAAGTGCAGAAAGATGAGAGAGGAATTTAGTGGAATTGACAGCACATGCAGGGGTTTTGGGAAAGGGAAGACAAGAGACCGGGCGATAATTTGAGAGATTTGAAGGGTCAAGATTAAGCTGCTTGATAATAAGCAGAGTGAAATGAAGCAATTCTGAAAATATGTGGCAATGCACTGTGGACTGGGGAAGACAGGGAGGGCTTTCAGTTCTCAGACATGACATAACA
>OMLB01034266.1:0-10750 GCA_900302555.1 Myripristis jacobus | reverse complement strand
GAATTTTTTTTTTTTTTTTTTTTTTTTGCAAATTGTGTTTATCATGTGAGCCTAAATAATTCCTTACGAAAGGATGCAATTAGTAAGATAGATTTCTCTCTCTCTCTCTCTCTCTCTCTCTCTCACGCACATACACGTGTGCGCGCACTCAGGTGTGCTGTGTTGCTCTGCATTTCGCCTCACACCTATAGATGCCAAGTGCCTCGGCATGGGCTGCACACACCAAGCCGCTCATCAATTAAAAAGAAACAATAAACCTGCAGAGTTTAATAGAAGCCACGAAAACACACATAATGTTCGGTTTCTGCTCAGTCCTACAGATTTCAACCTATAGACTCAGAGGAGGGGAACTATTGAGTTACACAGCACGTACCATTATAGCGTGGGGAGATTTGCCAACCCTCTCAATGCCCCATTTTCCTTTAAAAGTTCAGCTTCCAAAAAAGTGAGAGAGGGAGTGAGGGCTGAGGGAGGACGACTTGGTCTCTTCGCTGTTGCCGGAAGCAAAAAAAGGACCTTTAAACGAGTCGGCCTTAGGCCCAGAAAGAAAAAAAACGCTCTCTCAAAAGTGGGTCCACTCTGCAAGAGATGGGAGAAAAAGAGGACAGTAGCTCCGAGCCCTCCGTCTACCGCTGTTGTTCGGGGCGTTTGGCCTCAGATGCGCCCATGTCCAGCAGCAAGAAGTCGGGGAGACGTCTGCGTCAAAGTCCCGAGGTGCGTCCTTCAGCGGCCAAACTTGTCCAACAGATTGGAGAGGCCAAAACTGCCCCCGAAATAGTAATTTTAAAAATCAATGGACGGGGGAGTGAGAAGAAAGTAAGTTTTGTTTATATTATTTCTTCCGTGTGCAGCCGTCGCAGCCGGGCAGCTTCTGTCTCCAAAACGTGTCCAAAAGCGGATCTCTCCTGCGCCGTGCGTCCGTTCTGTTTTACCCTCGTATCTCTCTCTCTCTCTCTCTCCTCTCTTGTTCCAAATAGACACACACATACACGCAGACACACACACACACGCACGCACGCATACACACACATACACACACACACGGGGGGACACCCCTGGTCCCTCGCCGCCTCCTCCTCAAAGCTGACGAGATGAAAGAGCAGCTTGCGTTTGGTTCTTCAAATCGCTATAGCTTTGCCGATAGCAGAATGCCTACACACAGCCGGTCTGGGCTTCAGCGGAGCTCTGGGTGCCTCGGTGCGTAAAATGGAAGATCTCCGTGCGCTCCGACAGCGACGACAGATAGTCGACCTCCCTCCCCAAAAACAAAATCAGCCACAAAAGAGCTCACCTCACCACGTTGCACCCTGTTTACACGCACAAAACGATACTAGACCCAAAATTAGGGCAATTGTTTACTATGAAGGTGGGGGCCGGTGCTTCAGCCGGCAGCGTCGAGTTGGTGAATTATTAATAACGCGAGCGGTGTGCAGGCTGTCGCGGAGAGAGCGGAGCGGCCAGGGGAGCAGCTGGGGTTTTAGGAGCATTAGGAGGACCAGGGGCTAAATCACGGACGGCGGGGATTAGGCTGCACCGGCTCCTACAGTATTTACCGCCTGTAGAAACCAGTGGGAGAATTCAGTGGTTTCAACTGAGCTCGGCAGGGCTTGGCCGAAGTGGGTCGGAATTTCATCGCAGCAGTTTTTTTAATCGTCCGAACGGATCAAACCAAAAGTGAAAGATCTTTTATTTTTGGCATTAATTTTAAAAAGAGGCTGATGTTCCCATTATCATGTATCAGGCCGCCAGATAAGAATGTAGTGTTATCAGTTATCAGTCATTGCTCCACTACATAAACAGAAAGTTAGTGGATACACGCTGGTTTGAAACTTTTTTGGGGTGCCAGACATATCATAACTCAGAGAGAAATGACGGTCCTGGCAGCAGCGCTGAGAGATGCATAACTGTTATGGTTTTCTGTTAATAGCCTACTGGCTTTAGGCATAACGGTGGCAGCTGTTATAGAAACAGTTAAATTTGGGAAGTATTATGGCAGGTTTCGACACTTAGAGTTCATTCACCTGGATGTGCTGTCACGACACTCTCCAGCAGTCTGGTTGCGGTGAAGCAACAAGATAGAATACGACTGAAGGCTTGTAAAGGATGCGACTTTGGGAGAATAACTTCTTTGCACAAAAATGACTTCTTAAAAGAGTGCTCCGAGCTAGTTGGAGACAAGAGGCCTTCATCAGCAGCCAGGACCAGCAGATCCATCCAAGGAAACACAGAGACAAGAATAAATCAGGTCTGGAGATGCAGAGTGATTACTTATGGAAAAGGCCGAAGGGGAAGTTTAAAATGTCAGCTCTTCCTGAATCAATTAAGAACAGGTGTCTTTGCGCGTATCTAAACTATGCATTAAATATCTCTGTTGTATCATAGCAAGCTTTAGAAAAATCACTGTGATATAAATGAACTTGTGTGAGCTAAATAAACAGTTGCTCCACAGGCCACGGTGCGTATAAAGGACATGGCAGTGGCACAAGGAAAAAAAATCTCCCCCAACGCAGCAGCAGCCAGAGTGATTCCACCCAACCCAAGAAACATAAAACACGTATAGAGCAACTTTTTCATTTTCTTTATAATTTTAGGCCTACTATGAAATGCTGAATGATATTCTTTGCATTTAGACTTTTTTTTTTTCTTTTTTTAAATAACAAAACTGTGGTGAGGATGTTTTTCTGTCTGTAGGCCTACACTTATCTCTCAAAATTGTGTCTTTGAATAACAAATAGTCAAAAAGTTTAGGATACATCAAGCCAGATAAATAAAAAGTAGGCCTATATCGAGGACTGAATCTAGTTTTGCTGATCCACCTTTTCATAATAAAAAGGCCTTTTTACAGTAAAGCCCTTTGTCTTTTTGTCCGTGTGTCGTTATCCGTCCTTCTTAAATCAGAAGTCTAATGACATTCCTCCAACATGACGAATCATCAATAATTTAATGCTGACCTCCCAACACATTTGGCCGCATAAATTATTTATACATAATTGAATTGTGATTTAAGTTGTTTCAACCCAATTTAGATCATTCAATTGAGCAGGAAAGGCAGTCTCGGCAAGGGGCGACACTTGAAGCTCTGGGATTATAAAACCTTTTGAGGTAATGTGGGCAACTTCAGTCACACCAGTCAAAAGCAGAGGGATGAAAGTTATTCTTCTGTTGGAGTCATTGTTAGAGTATTACACCCTGTTTAACGTGGAGGTCAATTAATGTTCCTGACACTTCGCCTGGTATTAGTCTTTTAGCACAATGTGAAATCCACACTGTATTATGCAGCTGGCTACAGGGGAGGCAAGAGCAAAAAAGACAAACATTAGCTTACTTTACCTTCAGGTCAGCTTTTCTCTGTCTGGTCACCACGAGGCCTGTGTGGAAACACAAATCTAAAGATGACAATCAAAAATTCCCAAAGCATTGCATGCCATTTTTGTAATATAGTCAGAAATATGATAAGCAAATAACCACTGAACACTAATTTCTCCCCAGTTTCTGCAGTTTTCCGACACCGCCGACCTTCAAAATGATTTTATATCCAGCATTGATTTTTTTTTTAATAAAAAAGAATAATTTATTTAACATGGGTGTATTGTCTTTTCAAAAGTGAGTCTGACTTGAAGCTTTTGTGAGCTAGGCTTTTTTTTTATATGAAAGATGGGCATTGGTTATTTGTAGCATGGAACTAATTTCGGATTTTTGGCACTGGTAATAATTGTATTTTTGTTAACAAACTTGTCAAGTTGATTGTATGAGTGGTTTGAGCTGCCTCAGTTACTATATCAGGTCACTGACCGGATCAGATATAAGTGAGAATGCTTGCACGTGCAGTATCATCAGTATCAGGCCCTTTTTACACACAAACAATAACAGTCCCATATAACATAAACAGCAGGTGTGTCAGACCTCGGCATAATTCATACTCATATGATTTGATGATTAATTAAATGATTAAATGTTACATCAGCCTCAAGTGGTCTTTTTATTATTTCTATATTATGAATTTATATATTGTATATATATGTGTGTGTGCGTGTGCGTGTGTGTGTTTTTTTTCTTTGAATATTTATTCTAGTGTCTTGGTGTCTTTTTACAGATGCTGATGGCTGAAGCTGCTAAATGCCCGACGGCCTGTTTGGACATTGACCAGTTGATTGGAAAAACACCACAATGTCTCTGTAAACCCAAGTAATCCCACTACACGATTAATTTTAAGCCTTAATTAATGTATAAATACTATTTTGTACTAGTGAGACTGTACCATGTACTCAACACAAACAGCCTGTCCACAGAAGTGACTTAGGCCTGCAGATTTTCTAGAAACGAAATTATTGCAGGCCTACCATAATTTTCTCGAGGTTTTAAATAAAAGAAGAAACGAATCTGCAGACTTAAATTATATTTGCGAAGTAAAAAAAGAAAATTAGAACGGAAATTTAAAAAAAAAATCCAATTGCGTCCATATTTAACAAACTACAATCGGAAATAAATTTACCAACATTTCAGTCAGGTCACATGTTTTATTTGAGAAACACATCGACTACAAATCGAATGTGCAACGCAGAGCTTTTTAAATTAAGACAGTTTCATCATGTGGCCTGCCAGGATATTTGCAGGCCAATTTATTTAACTAAACGCCGCACGATCGAAGATGACTGTCCATACTAATTAATTATTATGTGCATATAGTTCACACTGTACCTGCTGAAAATATGACGGTGGTGAAGGTGCACTGTAAACAAACGAATGTTATCACTGTGTAATTCATTCACAAAATGAAGTTATCATTGCAAAGAATATATCTATATCTATATATGTCTATCTATCTATCTATCTATCTATTACTATCTATCTATCTATCTATCTATCTATCTATCTATCTATCTATATCTATATGTATGTGTGTGTGTGTGTGTGTGTGTGTGTGTGTGTGTGTGTGTGTGTATAAAACACACCTCTATCTATCTATCTATCTATCTATCTATCTATTATATTTGTGGTAAATCCTATTTTACCACATTCACTGTAGGAGTCTTTGATCAACTTGGGTTAGTTAATCTGTTTGATTCACTCTTGCAGAAGTCACTGACTCTTGCAAACACTGCAGAAAAGGTGAATTGCTCAATTTGATGACACCAGCATGACAACAAGCACCAAACATTTTGTTAAAATTCCTTCTATAGATATCTGTATCATTTTCCATACAGACAATTATGTTGAGCTGAAATAATAAAGTGACATTGTATTCTGTGCTCCGTTCCATTCAGCCCCATTCTGTGTGCTGCTGATGTGCCATATGCTTTTAACATTTGACCTCATTTCATATAGGCAATAATTCCCATGCTGTTCTTAAAATATTGTCCATGAAAAAAAGAATTGTTGGTTCTTATTCTCATAAAAAAATATGACTGTTTGAATGTGTATTTACAACATCTAAACCACTATCAAATTCCTTATTTTATCATTTTGTGTGTAATGATTGCATATAGGTATGCAATCATTAAAAAAATACTAGAACAATTTTATAAATGCTTGTTTATCCTATTTCCAAAACAAAATAAAAAGAAACTATCCAGGGAAAAAAAGATTTCCTTCTATATGTAAGTGGAAGAAAACATGGAATATAAAGATTATTTAAAAAAAAAAAAAAAAGAAAAGAAAGAAAAGCAATGAAATGTTCCATAGGTTAAAAAAACAAACAGTGGATAATTTGTTGCTGTGTGCAATTAGCCCTAATTGTGTTCAAGGCAACCTATAGGCTCAATTAGGCTGAGCTCTGGGTTAATGAAGGCCCTGAGTAGCGAGTCTCACCACAGCCCCCTTAACCAGCCTTTAGACCTGACCGCAGCGGCTCTGATACCACGCTGTTTTAAGACCCACCATTATGTGGGCAATGAGTTCCTAAAACCTCACTGTGAGACGAGAAGGGCACATTGTGGGATCAGGCAAGCAAAGTTCAGACTGCACAGAAGGACTTTCTCTGAGCGCCCAGAGCTTGTCTCTACGCCCCAAAATGACTTACAGGGAAATTTTTCCTGACAATTACAAGATTGGAGCCCAGGCTGAAATCTAATTGCATCCTGCGATTGAAATATTGTAGCCAGTAATCAGAGAGGGGACAATGCCACAAAATATTGGAAATAATGGACAATGGACGACATTGCCATGAATAAATATTCATTTATGGCGGATGGACTTGGCATCTCTGCTTGTTTACAACAAGTTTATAGGCACAGACGAACAAACAGAGCTTGTCCGACTGCAAACGGGGTGCACTGCCTTTAGGTCTTTTCTCAACAGGTTAACATTTCACGGTGAAATGTACAAAGGAAATATCCCAAATCACTTTTAAATAACTAAAGGGAACTAACTGACTTCTGAGCGAAACAGGACAGGAAAATTTATGGACAAAGTAAACAAAAACAAAGTGGGCTGGGTAAACGGGACAACTGTTAGTTTCACTTCATTATTCCTGACTGATATGAACTCAAGCTATTTTCAAATTCATTCGAGTGAAAGCAAGCTTAGTCCCCAAAATTAGACTGCATAGTTACAAAGTCGTAGACGCAGCACCAATACAAACCAAAGGGCATCAGTTTAGCCACCACTCCATCACCCCTCCTATTGAAGTGCTGTGTATTGATTCCTGGCTGCAGCACTTGCTGACATCTACTCCCAGCATGGCATCATTGCCCTCAGTCTAAGTGAAGTAGGGGGAAGATTAAATACTGTGGCTGGCTTTGTACACTTTAAAAAAAACACAACTATACAAGACAATCCATCAAATTTGATTGAACTACGTTGCCTCCGTACAATCTTCGTTCCTTTCCCGACTAAAAGAAATGGCCCAGAGAATTCTCTGTCTCTCTCTCCGTCCTGTGAGAAGTGTAATAAGCGGTGGAAAGGAAGGGGAAAAAAAAACAAGGCTCTTTTTGTCTGCGGCGCCGGGGTTTTATCCTAGCATTGCCGAGTGTTGTCTAGCATTACAAATCTCAGACTGGCCTGGATGGACACAGGAGGGCTCTGCTGGCCCTGCTCCCTACCACTCTGTCTGCATCCTTTACGCTCTGCCATGCAAATAAACCCAAATGAGAGACCAAGTGAGAGAGAGAGAGGGATGGAGATGGAGGTTTGGTGAAGGAAAAAAAAGAGATCGAAGGGAGAAAGGACGGAAATAAGGAAGGAAGGAGGGGAGGACGGAGGGAAGGAAGGATAGCAGGAAAGAGGACGTGCAGAATGTAGAAATGTGTGTGGCAAGTGAGGAGGGAAGGAAACGGTGAGACACACGCAGTAGCAGGGACACACAAAGAGGAAAAAGAGTGTGTGAGAGTATATAGATAGATAAATAGAGAGAGAAAGACAGAGAGGGTAAAGAGAGAGAGAGAGAGAGAGCACAAAGTCGGCAGGACTCGGCCATCAGAGGGGTGAGGAATGCCTGGCCCTGGCACAGTAGAAGGGGATGGTGGGAGGAGTGTGTTCACATCGCTGTGAGAGCCATGCACATTCCCACTACAGAGCCACGAAGCTTCCTAAAGATAGTGAAGCAGCAGTAGTTTCCCACAGAAAAGGTTTTCACATCGGGGTGAAACAGCGGGATAGTAAAAATCTAAACTAATACCCCTTGCTATAAAAAAGACCATTAAAGGCCTTTAAAATCAGAGTATGCAACATTAAAACTGTTGAAGCAGTAAAAATGTACACAAAGTTGTTCTAGGTGGGTTGCATCCTCATCCTGGCACACACACATACACACACACACACACACACACACACACACACACACACACAGAGCCTGTAGGAAGGGAAGAGGTTGCAGCTAAGTGGCATTGTTGTCTCCCTTGACTCAAAAGTTTGAAGAGTCTGAAATGAAAATGGCAATGAACAACTCTGGAGATCTGAAAAATCTGAATTGACCTTAAATAGATGAGTCACCTTATTTTTGAAATTGTTTATTATCCCAGAATATCAGCAAACATTTTTCTTCACAGTGTATCCACATTTATATATGCCCATAGTTATATTATAGATTTTTCGACACGTAAAGACCTTTATGAATTAAATTATGGAGCTATTGTTTGTTTGTTTGTTTGTTTTTTAAATTAATTTTTTACCTCAGTGTTGCTGCTGCTTCCTTAAACAGAGTTGAGACTGAGGGCAAAGATGTTGAGTATTATGTATGAGATATGATTCAAATCCACCGCAGTGTGTTGTGAACCTGAGCTACCTCCCTGCTGTTTGTCTTTCTGAACACAGCACACACTTTATCCAAGAATTTTATTATGGAGAGTGTGTGTGTGTGTGCGTGTGTGTGTGTGTGTGTCTTTGTCTTTTGATTAGTGGTTTCTGTGTTTATCAATGCCTGACATTAGGCACAGCTTTGATAACACGCACACACACATGCACACACACACACGCACACACACACACTCACTCACTCAGTTAATTTGATAATACATGGGCAGGTTTTGATCCAGTGGATAACAACGTAGCCTACAGCAAGGACAGGATTTAGTAACAAAGTCAATGTAGAAACAACAAAAACTCAACATCAGTAATTAAAAAAAAATGAACAAGAACAGCAATAATACTAATACTACTAATAATACCACTAATAATAAAATAATAATAATAATGACAATGATAATACATGTGCAGTATATGCTGTAAATGACATTATTGTGGAAAACTCAAAAGGAGATGCTCTTCATATTTTCCAAGCTCATATGTCAAAACATCATACAATCAAACTATTCTCAAGGACACAGTGACACACACCAGTCGAGCCAGTATTGGAGTGAGCCTTTGCCTGTGTGTGTGTGTGTGTGTGTGTGTGTGTGTGTGTGAATCCCTATCCCCCTGAAGGAGGCAAATATTCCCTCGCATTATTTCCCTTTGTGTCATAAACAGTTAGCAAACGTGACCTGATGTGAGGGCACCTCGACGGGCGCAGGCTGGCTGTCAGTGTGTCTCCCCGTCTCCACCCATTTGGTGAATGGGGGACGGCGCTCACACTGTTCGGATTTGTTCTGGGCTGGGCAGGTCACTGCGGGTGCGGTGTAAAAGTTAGCATTAGTTAGTTTTCTGTTTGTGTGAAGGGGGTGGTTGAATGGAGGTTGTTTGCGTGCGTGTGTGTCTGTGTGTGTGTGTGTGTGTGTGTGTGTGTGTGAGTGCACGCATATGTGTGTGTGCTCCCCCAGGAGAAAAGAGGACTCCTAATCTGTTTTCCTGGCTCTTCTTTAAAGGGAGAGCAAGACACACTAGAGGCTCCCTCTGATCTGCTGCCCCATCCATCCCTCGCTTTCTCTCTCTCCTCCATCTCTCCTTTTTTCGCTCCCATCATCTGTCTCTCGTTCCCTCTGCTTTTAGCCCTCGTTTTCTCAGCCCCCCGTCCCTATGCTCTCTCATCTGTTGTGTTGGCCCGCTCTGGTCTTTGTATGGCGACAGCCCCCATCTCCAGATACTGCCTAAGAGCTCTGATTCCACTTAATCACTCAGTTTTTTATTAGTTTTCCCTCACAGGGTATTTTGTGTTCTGAATTGCGTTTATCTATTATGCTGTTTCAGATTTATTGCTTTAGGAGGCAGACTGTGTGGCACACTACCCACCAATACGGTACACGATGCTGTGATCTCTCTACGTCTGCCCCTCTTTATGCCTGTCTGCTTTCATCCCTTCAAAATTAAATGAGCAAATACACAAGGAGGGTGGTGTGCCACACTCACTCACAACTCTACCAGCACTTTTTCATACACTTTTTTATTAGTTTTCTCTCACTGGGTATTATAGTGTTCCGAATTGCATTTATTTAGCATGAAGTTAAGACCGCAGGGAATAAGTGTGTGGCACACTTTCTCCAGTGATGCTCTACACTGTGATCCCCGTGTGCTGGCATGTTGATTTGCTTTTCCAATCTCAGAGTAGCAATATAAACTCAGAGAAATGGCTTTCTCTAGGTGTGAACACAGAGGGAAACAGATTTGCCGCCTTTTAATTAATTTAAAGTAATTTGCACATTATCTGGTGTGACTTTGGGGTGACTGTATCACCTTTTAATCATGTTGTGTTTTTACCAGGCAAAAATGACACCTAATTGACACTGTTAATTAAGTAAGCTCTAATGAGATTTCTTACAAAGACTTAAGGAGTCTTTGGTGCAGTGGGTGTGCACTGCAGGCTGAACTGCGTATTTCTACTTAGCGAGGGGACATGGCATGCATAGTCAAAATATTTTGCCCCAAAATGGCGGCATACCATCCTAACCCTCCATTTTGTTCTGTCACTGGATCCACTCTGGATCCTGCAACTCACTTTTTGGACCGACGATTGCATTTGGAAATACTGTCTCCCTGTGCCCCACTGTTACCATGCATCCTCTCCTGGTTATTGGTTAGCGTGAGTGTCGTTAACCCGCTGGGCCAATAGGAAGGTGCTTTGTGACTGACGTTCCCTCCTTCACTTCTCTGTTTCCAGGGGCTTCCTGTGACCGGGGGGAAACATGGGCGCTGGCCATCACCTCTACAGAACTGAGAACCAAGTGAGAAAGAGAGAGGAAGACAGACAAACAGACAGACAGAGAGAGAGAGGGAGAGAGAGAGAGAGAGAGCAATACTAAGTGAGTGAGGATGCAAAAGTTTAAATGAAAATGATGATCATGGCTATGCACTGACAGTCACAGATAAAGCAAGAGATGCAATGGCCTTATAGGCTATACCACCGCTACAAAGGATAAAAAAAGAAAAAGAAAAAATTAAT
>OMLB01034264.1:0-18231 GCA_900302555.1 Myripristis jacobus | reverse complement strand
TAGCCATGGAGAATGCGTCGACACCCAGGGAAGCTACCGTTGTGTCTGCCACAATGGCTTCAAGGCCACTGCTGACCAGACCATGTGCCTGGGTGAGAGGGACAGCATGAAACTAAACACACCATGTTTCATATGCAGATCTCGCAAAATGAATCACATAATGCACACAGTCAGCTATATCCCCATTCTGTTTGTCCTCTGATACCAAATCTAGGATTATGTGTACAAGTGCCTTTTTGAATGAAGTACACGACCACAAACTGTGTCTGATTATGCCATTTACAACCCAGACGCGACACAACTGTCTGATTTTCACTGCTTAACCCTCCGTCAATGTTGTTCTCTGTGTGTGTGTTTTAGACATTGATGAATGTGACAGGCCCCCATGTGGTAATGGCACCTGTAAAAACACAGTGGGATCCTACAACTGTCTCTGCTTCCCCGGCTTCGAGCTCACACACAACAACGACTGCATGGGTATGTATTCTCAGTCATAAAATCCGGGCATCAGTGAGTGCGGTGATGCAAAGATCAAAGGTTATGACAGGTTTACATTTGGTGTCAACAGAAATTACACCTGCAAATTCTTTCCAACCAAATGCGATCCAGCTCTGAACCAGTAATGCATCTGGCCAGACACAAGATAAACTTTTAAGTCATTTTTGTGCTGTTTGCCTGTGCTTTGTAAGAATGTATATAAGAGTGATACAATGGGGCAATTTTTCAGGATCTCTTGATGCCAGGAAAAACAGGAATAATATGCTTGAATTTCTGCCTGTGTGTCTCAATTTATTTTCTGTTGCTGGCAGTGTTGCCCCCCAAAAAAATCAAAGGTGTGTTTGAATGTGTTGTGTTTTCCACACAGACATAGATGAATGCAGCGCCCTCCAAGGCCAAGTGTGCAGGAATGGACAGTGTATTAACGGCCTGGGCTCCTTCCAGTGTCTGTGCCAGGAGGGTTATGAGAACACTCCAGATGGAAAGAACTGTGTCGGTAAGGCCGTCATTACACATCCAGCGGTGCCGCTGACAGGGTGGACCGTTTCTGTTTCTGTTCGCTATTTTTTGCTGCTATATCTGTCGTTCTTTCTTCCAGACAAACGCACACTCACAGACTTTCACATTTGCCCTTTTTTCATTAGATGTCAATGAATGTGTGAGTCTGCCTGGCACTTGCTCTCCGGGGACCTGTCAGAACCTGGATGGATCTTTCCGATGCATTTGCCCTCCCGGGTACGAGGTGCAAAACGACCAGTGCATAGGTACGACACACAAACACACATGTAAAAGCAACGATGTACACCCACCGGACACGTGTTTTCCCTACATAACTCACACACATCTGTTCAAACAGCTAGAGTCGTGATACCCACCTACACTTGAACATCGGGGTGTCGGAGACATTCGTGACCCAGCCATCTGCTGCAGCACACACTTACACCTGCGCTTGAGCACACATTCACACTCTCTCCCTCACCCCTCCCTTCCCAGATATCAACGAGTGTGAGGTGGAGCCCAACATCTGCCAGTACGGCACGTGCACCAACACCCCCGGCAGCTTCCAGTGCATCTGCCAGCCCGGCTTTGTGCTGTCTGACAACGGACGGCGCTGCTTCGGTGAGAGAGCCTGCGCAAACCGCTAAGCACAGTGTCGACGCGCCGCTGTGTGAATGATTGAGATGTGTGTTGTCCTGCTCACCAACGTGGAGACGCAGGGTTTAAAAAACAAAACGGCATTTGTTTTTGTGGGTCCCTGTCTGGCCTTCTCATTTGCAAGGAGGAATATATATTGGAAAAAGGTTTACTTATTACACGGTAAACTATTTGTTAACAGTTTATTATTGCACACATTATACAGTGTTTTATACTATAAACTCATTTGTAAACCTTTAAGAAATTGTTTAGAATCATTACATAGCTGAATGGACCAGATATTTTATAACACTTTGTTAATGGGGAATAATTAGTTTATAGACTGTCTAAACAGTGTTTGGACTTGATTAGGTTACCATGGAAACCCGCGGCACCATGGTGCTAGTCGTATGATACTGCCTCGTTAGATTGTTTCGTTTTGTGTTTTGTTTTCTGAGACTTTGTTGCTTCCTCACGCAGACACCAGAAAGAGTTTCTGTTTCACCAAATTTGAGGCGGGGAAATGCTCCGTCCCCAAAGCCTTCAACACCACCAAGGCCAAGTGCTGCTGCAGCAAGATGCCCGGAGAGGGCTGGGGACTGCCCTGTGAGCTGTGCCCACGAGAGACCGAGGGTGAGGGAAACACACACGCACACACACACACACACACACACACACACATTCACTGAGTTATAATTTAATTCAGACATATGTGTGCACACTAATGAAAATTGCAAATTAACTTAGGCAAAATGTTGTTGGTCTCATTCCAGCCGCCTTTGACAGTCTGTGCCCCTACGGCCATGGAGCCTTGCCTGGACTGGGTGATGCCCGTGAAGGTGAGGGGTGGAGGAGGACGATGATTGGCTGATGTAGATCAGTGAAAACTGAGACAATCCTTTTTGTGTGTAGCTGGGCTGCGTTTGAGACATGGTCTTTGTTCCAAACTTCATCTAACATAAACAATGCCCCTGGTGGAGATCTGTAGACCTGTTTGCAAAAATGCCTCTCTGTCCCTCTGTAGATATGAATGAGTGTCTGGAAAACCCGGACATCTGCCAGAACGGCATCTGCATCAACACAGACGGCTCATTCCGCTGCGAGTGCCCCTTCGGCTACAACCTGGATTACACTGGAGTCAACTGTGTCGGTGAGATGGCCTCTCCTGTTTAGTGGAGGTGTAATGGTTTGCTCATCGCATCAGTATTGATCATAAAGTCCAACAGTTCAGCTGCTCAACCTGCTTAACAAATAAATAGAATGAATGGCTCTGACTTTGGCCTGAATTGATATGAAATGCACTGATTTAATCACAATTCACAGTTTGTTTGTCTGTTTTTGAAGGAATAGAATTTTTTCTTTTACTTTTCAGAAAAGAAGGTAGTCTTATGGTATTGCACGTTTATATGATGATTACAAAATTTTGGCTATAAGTATTGAATCAAATTGTTGGCTCAAATCATTTTTACAAACTCAAATAGAATTGAATCGTTCAAAATAGAAAAAAAATTATAAAGGGGTCTGACCTAGACATCACTGGATGTTATTATCCTACAACTAGAACTCAGCTTTTTCTCCATTGCTGCTTGCCTTATTTGTGGTCTAACACTTAACAAAGCTAATGACTGGTTTAACTACATCACTGTGTCTCCTGTCTCTGCGTCCTCTGCAGACACTGATGAGTGCTCCATAGGAAACCCCTGTGGAAACGGAACCTGCACCAACGTGGTGGGAGGATTCGAGTGTTCCTGCCAGGAGGGCTTTGAGCCTGGACCGATGATGACCTGTGAAGGTTAGTCATACACATGGTCACTCTAACACACATTTGCACAAGTCATTTTAAATTACAATTCACCTCATATTGAAACGACCACCCCGACTCCTTCCAGACATCAATGAGTGCTCCCAGAACCCCCTGCTGTGTGCTTTCCGTTGCGTCAACACCTTTGGTTCCTACGAGTGCACGTGTCCTTCTGGCTACGTGCTGCGGGACGACCACCGCATGTGCAGAGGTGAGGGGACACAGCAGATGCTGCAGACTCACCTTTACCTGGCCGTCTCGTTCTTCTCTTATGTCCCAGCATATTCATTAATTCTGATCATTCTGTCTTCAGTCTGGTTTTTCATTTCACACATTGTCCATGTCTCACTGTCCCGCACCAGACCAGGATGAGTGCTCGGAGGGTCTGGATGACTGTGACTCCAAGGGCATGACCTGTAAGAACCTGATTGGCACCTTCATGTGTATCTGCCCCCCTGGAATGCAGCGCAGACCGGACGGGGAGGGATGTATGGGTGAGTCAGAGTGTTTAAACTAGAAGGGGAGAGGTTTCCTTTCAGCATTCACTCAATACACGCTGCTGTTCTGATTTCTGATTGCTTGCATCAATCCTTCTCTTCACTCTGTATACTGGCAGACCTGAACGAGTGTCGTGCCAAGCCTGGTATCTGCAAGAACGGCCGCTGTGTTAATACAGTGGGTAGCTACCGCTGCGAGTGCAACGACGGCTTCGAACCAAGTTCCACTGGCACTGAGTGCATTGGTAAGAGCCCCGCTACTGAGAACACACTGTCACTGCTGAGCAGCAGCCTTGTAACTCCGGTTTTGGTGATATTCCTGTTTTAACTTCAGGAATACATGGGTTGGAAAAATTATAGAACTCACTGGTTTACTTAATTTTGTAGCATATGGTTTATACTCTATTTTATTGCTTTGTTTTACCAATTTAACTCTTTTTATTACATATGTTGTGCTCATACTTCGTTTTTATTCTTTTGTTCCTGGCTGAATCCTATTGCTTTTGCAGCTGCAACGATGTAATTCCCCCACAGGGATGAATTTAGTTTTATTTTACCTTGTTTTCTACATATTTTCACACACACACACACACACACAAAATACACAAAGAGTGCAAACACACGGAACCAGTATTCTTCTTGGCATCTCCCGTGCATATTTACATTTTTATGTTGATTTATTCTTTCCTTTCTCTCCGTCGCTCCCCCCAAACCGTCCTCGTCTCCTGCCTTCTTCCTCCAGACAACCGACAGGGCTTCTGCTACACGGAGGTTCTCCAGACGATGTGCCAGCAGTCATCCACCAACAGGAACAGTGTCACCAAGTCCGAGTGCTGCTGTAACACCGGCCGAGGCTGGGGGCCGCAGTGCGAGCTCTGCCCGCTGCCCGGCACCGTGCAGTACACCAAGATGTGCCCTGTTGGACCCGGCTACACCACCGATGGCAGAGGTTAGAAGCTCAGTAATATTGTCTAATTGATAGTGTGGAGTATAAGGTAATCTATACTATAAAAATGATTAAAATTAATGATAAAATCTCCATAGGATGTGTGGTCACAATGACACGAGAGTCTAACATGGCTGAGTAGAGTTTTCGGTAGCACTTTACAATAAGACTTACACGGGTTATGGATGGTTTATAATTAGGTTGTAAACACTTCATAAATCATTAATAAACAATTATAAACAGATCATAACGCAATTTTTATTCAACAGTGCAGGCTCATTATTTGGCAAGATCAAGTTACTGCTGTGCTACATCTATTCGGTTAAATGTCAGATGTTGCCAGTCGCTTAGCTTACTGTATTTGATCTTGCCAAATAGTGAGCCAGCATTTATGTATGAAAACTGTTATAACTTGTGTGTAATTGTTTGTTAATTATTTATTAAGTCTTTACAACCTAATTAATAACCTAATTGTAAACCATTCATAAACCCTTTATAAGGGTAGTCTACTTGTAAAGTGGTACTGGATTTTCTCATGGTGACTCATAGGACATCAAAAATAAATGAATAAATAAAATAAATGTGCACTAACTATAACAATGTTTGTTTTGGCCCATTGGCCTTCGTCAGACTCCATCAGTAGCTTAATAAACCATTTGCAGATGATTTGCAGCTGTGCAGACGTTTTACACATGCTTTTTTGACTGGATTCCTCCTCTTTTACGTACTGCTCATATCATAAGTTTAATATCTATAGTTGAGAGCGCAAATGGACCCGCTATAATAGCCCTGAATTTATATACAGGAGTGCCGGGATGCACTGTGGTGCTCGGAGGAGCAGAGTTGAGTGGAGGAGGAGAGCACTTTTATCACTTTAAAGTTATTGACTCTCATAAAGGGGCTTAATGAGACTAAGAGCTCTTCACTGAATTATGTGTTTGGCAGTGGGAGAGCCCATCTTCTCCGGATCGTTTTTTAAAAAATGTCTCTGTGCTTCCAGACATCAACGAGTGCCACGTGATGCCAGATCTGTGTAAGAACGGCCAGTGCATCAACACCATTGGATCTTTCCGCTGCCACTGCAACATCGGCTACAAAACAGACTTCACAGAGACGTCCTGTGTTGGTATGGCTGATCTCAGTTCTGTTCGACCTAATGCAGTTTGATTACATCCTCATAAATACTACATTGATTGTCTATGGGAAGCCTTTAACCTGAATTGATTCTGTCACGACATTAAATTCCCCACAAGTATGCTTTGATGTGTTTAGTATACCTCATATTAGTATTAACGGTAATATTGTCATCGTCATCATCTTCTTCACAATGGTGGCTGTCAGTGGATCATTTTAGTGTCCCTTAATGCTTTTCTGTGGCTTTCCACCAACAATAAAATGGTGGAAACACTGAATACTTGTGTTGTGGCATAAAATGATCACACTGACAGATATTGAATATTGCCACAAAATGCCAGCCATCAGCAGCTTCAGTCCAGCAAATAAAAGTTTAGTCCTTAAAAATCCCATTTTTGGTCAAATCCGTCTCACACATTCCCTGCAGCATCCCTGCTTACACGCCTGGTTCTTTGTTTCCCTGTCTGCATATTCCAGATATGGATGAGTGCTCCCAGTCTCCGAAACCCTGTAACTTCCTGTGTAAAAACACCGAGGGCAGCTACCTCTGCTCCTGCCCCAGAGGATACACCCTGCAGCCAGATGGAAAGACCTGCAAAGGTGGGTGGACTCGGGATCTAAGTAGAGCTGGGCCTCAGCCAGGGTGTCAGTTTGGCCCCTGGGACTTGTTGTCTGCAGTTCTGATGTTGGGAACACTTTGTCAAACTGAACTCAGGCTCTTCTTGTGTTTCGTGTAGGTCCATAAAACTCATGAGGTTATTTCATAGTCATTTTAGTCATCTGTCCAAGTCATCCTGCTGCTTTAAACACCCATTAGTTTTGGTTCTACGCTTTGCTGTGCTTTCGTTTTATGGTACTAAGTGTTTTCTTCTGTTTCCCTAGATCTGGATGAGTGTTCAACCAAGCAGCATAACTGTCAGTTCCTCTGTGTCAACACCATTGGTGGCTTCACCTGCAAATGTCCGCCTGGCTTCACCCAGCATCAGACCGCCTGCATCGGTGAGCACCAGAGGACAAGAGCAGATCAGTAGTGTGGTATCTCGCAGCCGAGCGTCATCTGGAGCGAGGTCGATAGAGGAAATGAATAAATAAATCAAATGACATAAAAACCTGCTTGCACCTGCCAGGAGATCCTCAGTAGCTTCAGTTCCTGGGCCCAAAAACTGGGTGGGGTGGGCAATCACAATGTCACCCTCAGTGAAGTAAAACCTTCCTCAAGATTTTGCAAGAAATGCTTTGGACAAAATAAAGTAGCTCTCTCTGGCTTTAAAATGAGACGTGAACTGGCTAAATATTGCTGTTTTGAAAAGAGAGAGGTTACAGTTTGATGAAAATCTGACTGATCTGTGTCCCCTGCAGACAATAACGAGTGCACAGCCCAGAACTCTGTGTGTGGGTCCCGCGCCTCCTGTATCAACACGCCTGGAAGCTTCAACTGTGAATGCTCTAAAGGTTTCTCTCTGGACAGCACAGGCCTGGAGTGTGAGGGTAAGCAGATCTAACCAAAACACAGAGATGTTACAGCTTTAAGGTTCAAAGCTACACAGGCAGTGCAAAGACTGCGGTCGGAGCAGGCAGCTCCAAGAGACGAATGTGTTGAAATGCCAGGATGCCAGAACTTTGTTATTTCTCTGTGTGAGACGTTGTAGATATTTAATGGACTATGGGCACAGTTGCATTCCCAACATTACAGTGTAAGAAATTTACCAGCCACTATTTGTTCATCTCATTTTCCCCAGATGTGGATGAGTGCAGCAGTAACCACCGCTGTCAGCACGGCTGTCAGAACATGCTGGGAGGCTTCCGCTGCGGCTGCCCTCAGGGCTACGTCCAGCACTACCAGTGGAACCAGTGTGTGGGTGAGTTACACCGACTCACACTGCACGTTTCACACACTGAAAGTAATAAAAAATGAAGGGCCGGGCTAGTGCAGACAAGCTGGGAAATTCATTTTGAGTTCATGTGTCATTTTAAAGGACGTTTGGTTTTCATTATGGGGATGCAGCAGTATGTTCAGCCCATGATATAATTCGATATGCAATGCAGGATATGTGTGGAAATGTCAGTGTAACAGAAATGTGGCTGAGGTGGTTACAGCAAAGTTTTAAAGAGGCTGTTTATTCATGTCAACTTTTTGGCTCATTTTGATATCAATAATAGAATCATCTGTAAACATATGCAAAATCAGATCTTAAGTAATGAAATTAATATTCAACGCACTAAACTGAATGGTAATATTAATTATTGTGAAACTCAATAATAATATTCCCATAATGGTTATTTTCTGCAAAATTCTGATTTGTATTAGCATCACAAAATGCTCCAAAATTAGTTGTTATATGATTCCACTGAGGCATGATAAGCATTAATAATTAAGTATTGCCCCGCTGTACAATACTGCAACTCTTCCATAATGTGTGGTAATCTGTCATGATATTACTGATACAGACTGTCACTAACCTTGAGTCATCCCTTCACCCCTCCATCACCCCTCTCCTGCTCAACCTCTCTCTCCCCTCTCCCCCTGCTCTTCAGATGAGAACGAGTGCCAGGCAGCGGCAGTGTGTGGCTCCGCGTCCTGCTACAACACACTGGGCAGCTTTAAGTGTGTGTGTCCCTCTGGCTTCGACTTTGAGCAGAGCGCTGGCGGCTGCCAGGATGTGAACGAGTGTGCCATGGGCAGCAACCCCTGCAGCTACGGCTGCTCCAACACAGACGGAGGCTACCTGTGTGGCTGTCCTGGAGGTTACTACAGAGCTGGACAGGGGTGAGGCACAGCACACACACACTGTGGCTTTCAACAACTGGCACAGCTTTAGTGAAAAAAGGACAAAGACCTGATGCAGTAATCGGTCCTTATGACAGTGACACACTAAACAACTTTTTGGCTAATGCTGATGAGCAACTTGAATGTCCTTACTTTGACTGTGTTTCCCTTTGCTCGGACTATTGCCCGTGAATTTAAAATAAAATTAATTCTCTCCCCTCATCCTGTATTTGGCAGACATAATGACCCCTCTCACTGTCTGTTTCTCCCCCCAGTCACTGTATAACCGGCCCAGGGTTCCCAGGCCAGTTTGGTGTGGAGGGCGATCAGGATGACAGTCTGTCTCCTGAGGCCTGCTACGAGTGTAAGATCAACGGAGGAGGAAAGGCTGGGCGACACAGACGCAACGCTGGTGCTAATGAGCTGAACCAGGTATTCTATTAACATAATGCTTCCTTTCTGCTCTTCTCTGTTCCTGTCAGTTTTGTGGTCAGGGGTGATTCACTTTAATTTCACTTAAAAGTCAAATCAGAATGTTTCTGCAGAATTTGAAATACAAAGGTTGTCTCAGTGAAAGTTTCATTATTATTTCTGTATGTGAACTGAAGTCTCAGTTCCCCTTAGCAACAGAGCACTTTTTCATTTCTTTCAGTTTCCAGTCCTGTAAATATGAGGGAAAATCATCAGTCTGTCAAGGTCTATTTTTGAATGTTTTTCCTGTTGACTCATTTCTCCCCTCCTCTCCACCTGTCCCTCCTCAGGAGCCAGCAGTGAGTATGGCCAGTATGGACACACTGGCCTCCATCCCCATGAACCTCTCCCTGACCTCGGTCCTCAACAAGGAGCCTCTGCTGGAGCTCCTGCCCGCCCTGCAGCCCCTGGAGCACCACGTACGCTATGTCATCACCCACGGCAACGCTGACGAGCACTTCCGCCTGCTGGAGCGTCGCGACGGGAAGAGCGTCCTGCGGCTCGGCAGGAGGCCGCCTCCACCGGGCACTTACCGACTGGAAATCGCCAGCCTGCCTCTGTTTGGGCCCCGAAAACTACACCAGCTGGAGGAGCAGCACGACAGCGACTACCTACTGGGAGAGATAGGAGAAGCCCTGCGCATCAAGCTCCACATCCACCTGCACTGAGCTGAGCACGCTCACAATCCTGCCCTGGACTGAACCCTGAACCCTGAACCCCTGACCCCTGACCTTTTATTCCCTAACTCCCCTCCCCACTCCTGCAGGACCATCCCCACCAGCCAGGGGGAATCAAGGGCTATGAAAGACTGAGTCAACCAGCCCAACTCTACCACCACTTTGTTACTGTTTATTTTATTGTCTGTTGTTTCATGTTTGTTACCCTGCCTACACTTCCCCTTGTGCCCGTCCACTCTCACCCGACCCAGCACTCATGCTCCACTGAGAGAGCCAGTGGAGGAGATGGCAGAGAGGTGCCCAGTGTGCAGACCGCAGCCCCTTCCAAGACACAAACACAACGGCTGACAGGTGGCCAACAGGTCCATGAAGCACTTCCAGAAAAGAAATTACTCACAAAAGGGTTTTTATTCGAAACTGATAAAGTGCTGAGAGTGGCCAAAACTGTCTTGATGCAACAATGTGTGGTAGTCTGAAAATTTCAGCACAGGAACAGCAGTGTCAAATCTTGTTTGAGTCGAGTGGAAGTCAGGGGTCCGGCCCACAGCAGGCTGCTGTTTGCCGCCTGCGGTCCGAGCACTGTCACACCTCTCTGCGATCTAGGTGAAATCACAACACTGGGGAACAAGGTTTGTCACGTCTGCCCTACTCAGTATTGTAGCGTACCAATTAATGTATTTGTACTGTTTGAAAAATGTTCACACGAAGGACTGCGACATTTACACAGCATTTCAGGTTCTTTAGTCCACAGCGGTCTGCTTAGCTTCACACCAAACAGTTCTCTTCAGATCAGAAATAACAAGCTGGATTCTGTTGACTTTTGTCATGCCCTCAGGCGATGACAAGCAGGGATTAGTGCGTTTGCGTGTGCGTGCTGTCATGTTTTGGTTACCTCGGTGCTTCTCACTAAAGTATACCCCATGATGGCAATGGAAACTATGCTGTGATGCTGGCTTTATAACAAAAGAGGGTGCTCTTATCCCTCAGCATCCATCATGTCCTAGAAGAACAGCAGTCAGTGGCTCATAGAATTAAAAGAAGATAGAGCAGGTCAGATTTGTATTTATCCTTTAGAGATTCAGACTTCAGGTGCACTGATTTTGGACCTGGGAGCCAGCTTCATCGTTATGTTCTTCATTTAAGAGCCTTTTAGCTCCTCATGGTGCAGCAGTTTTACCACACACTTGACAAAGAGAATAAGCTGATTTTATACGACTTTACCATGAGCTAAAAGTCTGAGCGTTCAGCCTCGTTTACATGGGTGAACCATCTCCCACGCACGGAGAGAGACTCAACTGGAGACTGAAAACAGTAACGACCTCAAAGGTACATGACATCTTAACATTACCTAAGCTGTCACTAAAGCTAGAGTTTAGCTATTTGACACACAAGCACAAGGGCATGCACAGGTGAACACCAAACCTCACTCAAACCAAACGTACGTCAGGTCATCTTTCATTTCTCGTGATTTTTTTTCTCCAAGAGAAAAAAAGGTGCTAGAGTATACCATCTCTTACGCTGTACAAAGAAAATGCAGTCTTGAATCTGGATTGCAAAAGTGACATTTTTGCTAGGTTTTATTGTTGTGTGTGTCTGTCTTTTGTATTGTCTCAATGCTGAAAAACCAATATTATCAAACTTGCTTCTTGAAAATTAAATTGTATATTTTTAAGTGAAATGTAGATGTTTTTTTTTTAATGTTTTGTTGTTGTTTTTTCTTATGTCAAGGCTGCCAAACCAAATACTTATTGTCAACCCAAAATTGAAGGCCTTAAAGTGCTGGTGACTTGGTTTGCTCAGAAAGAAAAAAAAATAGAAATGTGGCATCCTTTTTGTTGATAACTGAAGGTGTCCTTTCAAACCAATCCAGTCGGTAATTAGCCGCTAAGCCTGGCTCCATTGAAATTCCATTGAAAGAGAGGAACGCATGTCACAACACAGGATTATAATTAACATTCCCATTGTGTATTATCTCAGAGCTGGGAAGCTGACACTGTCTTTACAGTGCCAAAAGGATCAATGCAAACTTGACAACGCCATCTCACATGCTAGTATCTATGGTGCTATACTATAATCTTTTTCTCTGAACATCCAAGGTTGCTGCACTGTCCCACAGCCTAGGCAATATTTATAATACATAACCATTTTTCTAACCTGGCAACCTTTGTATACTTTGTATCTTTTTTTATGTCAGTTTGTATTTGTTTTTTTTTTCCTTCCTTTTATTTTATTTGCCACATTTTAAAGAGAAGAATGTTGCGTGTGCATACTGTATCTCAGCTTCAATGTCAAACTTGAAACAATCGTGCTGTCGTCACCGTCGACGTTTGATCAAACTGTCAAACGCTTTTTGTATTGCAGAAAACAAGGAGCCTTAAGTTCTAGCGGTTCAAATGTTCTCGTGATTGTGGAGACAACAAGCCGTACACCTGTAGATACCAGAGTCCAACTGACAGTTGAAATGACAATCGCCCAGTCACGCCATGTCTGCTAGCTGAGGATAAATTGATCAGCCTTCATGGAACATCTTGTAATATCCTGAATGATTCTTCTATGTGCAAGGACAAAACCAAAGATTTATGAAACCAAATGCCAATCTGTAAAATTAGAGTGATTCACATAATAATGTAAACTTTTGTCCAGTGACATAAATGGCAATAAAAGTATTGTGGGTTATATTTTTAAAAGGTTCGTGTCTGAAGTCTCCTTTTTTCTTGCTCTTTCGAATATCCAAGGACAATTAAAGTGATGAAAGGTGATCAGTAAGGAATAGTAAATGTTTTATTGATTTTCCAGGGTGGACATGCCACCCGGTTCAGCTAACAACGGAAATTAGAAGGAGTAATTGAAGAAGAAAATCTTTTATTGTCACTGATTCAACCCAGCATAGCAAAAACAAAGCAGATAGTCAGAAAAATATCTACTTACAAAACACAAAAAGCAAAGCTATACCTGCTTTGCCTCCCAGTGTGGCCTCCCAATACTTGGCTGCATGACTACCTCAAAAATCCACAGTCCAAAAATAAGACTGACTCAGAGATACAATAAGAGGGGGGACACTGAGAACAATAGCAAAAAGGGGACTCCCAAACTTGAGTCAAGAATAGAAAAATAAAGCTTTTTTTCCCTTTTCCATCACTAGAAGTTGCAGTTTAAACGGTACACACAACATCATCACCACACTTGGCAGGTTGACTAAAGCAAAGAGGGCAACCAAACTACTAGTCTACTTGCATTAATAAGAGATTATATAGTTTAGATATGGCTTCTGAGTTATACATAGACACAGTTAAAACACACAAAACACACGCTAACAAGATTTTATGGAGACACAAACTACCTGCCTGGGCCTTCATGAAGCATCTGGAGCCGGAGTGCTGCTCAAGGATCACTCTCAGAAATCTAATACAAATTGAGGATTCGTTCTCCTCGATTAGCACTCCTCTCTGCGATGCTTCATAACGGACCCTGGTATCTTAAAGGGGCAGCTGCTTATGTGTAAACACCATCGTTTAAGATCTGCCTGTATTTTCTTGCTCTGCATGTCGGGTGTGCTAGTCAACAATGTACATCAGATATCATTAATTAGATCATGGCTGAAGATGGGTTTCCCAAAATCGTTCTGTGAGTGTTTCACCATGTAAAAGCTCTGGAGTTTGGAAAACCTAGCCCTGGAAGTGATGGAGTGATGCGGTTGCATGTTAGACTAGTACAAAGATCGGGTTAAGGCAGCTGTGCAGCTCGATCGGATCCTCTTTTCTCCCTCTCTCTTTCTCCGTCATGGTCCTACGTTTGGGTTTGGGTGAGTGTGTGGCTCCGGTGTTCCATTGGTCTGCTGCTGTAATTTGAAAGGGTTCTCATATTTACACCAGTAAACAGACTCTAATGCGGGCATATTTAACCAGGCAACCTCCACACCTCTTCCAGTGCATTCTCTTTGTACAGTTTTCATGCCTCATTGTTGTCCAATTCAAATGGTCAAAACCACCCTCCCATGTTCAAATACACACCAGTGTGCAATTAAACCTTCCCTTCTATGCCCCCACTTCACCCTTCGCCCTATACCAGTGCATAATCAAACTGGCCCCTCTCTAGCCCCTCCTTGTGGTCGGTCCAGGATGATGCAGGCATACGGCTGTAGGGGTCCAGCAGGATCCTGAAGCACCTGACCAGCAGGAAGACCAGGAAGAGCATGAGGAGACCTACAAAGGCCAAGGCAGTGCGCTGCTCAGCGTCCACCCCACCCAGGGCCAGGGGAGGACTGCTGCTGCCGCCGCCGGGGCTCCCGGGCAGAGAGGACCCCGCCGGCGACAGCAGCAACTCATAGTCCAAGGTGGGGGCATCGTTCATCCTCCACGGGGCCCGAAGGCAAGGCTTGCACACTGACTGGATGGTTGGTGTGGTGGGCGGAGGTGCGGAAAAGGAAGGGAAGCTGTTCATGAGGCGTGCTGGGACACAACTGGTGTTTGGGAGTTTGGCTAAGCGGACAAGAACCCAGAGAGGAGTTGATGTATTCTTAGCATACGCACTGACTGAGCGGGAGCGATGAGGTGGAAATACAAAGAGCAGTTTGGAAAGTGCTTAAGACTCTAGACCCTGTTTCTTGGGAGAAGCGCCGCTGATGGATTTCGATCCTTACAGAGCGACCGGCCTACGCAAGAAGGTAGGTGAGCATGTAGGTAGGTAGATAGAGCAAATAAGAGGACAAGAGCACAATCCCCAGTGGAGAGACTGTGATGTTATTTGCCTCGGCAGTGTGTTTTCTCATCAGGGACAAATCTTGCGCATACAACTTCCAAGGCCGGCTAATTTATTTTTTTTTTCAGATCTAGGTCACCCAACGTGACATCACCAAGACAGGCCTGGCCCTAATCTGCTCTGACAATGTGACAGACACACCCAGGCACACACACCTTTCGATTTATACGCGTTACTTTTCGGCGTCACGCATTTTGAGCAGCCGACTAAGCGGTCCAATAAAGTCCTATTTGAGTGGCCAGCCCTCAGGCAGCTAATGCTATGCGTATTTATTGGAGCCAATCTGCCACATCAGGTTTCATTCTCAGTCTTAGTCAGAGCAGATAGGACATGACACTGCCACCTGCTAGCACCAACACACACACTCGTGCAGATATACACCAGCCCACATGCGTGCAACTCTAAACACCAGCCGACTAATCACAGTGGAGGTCAGTGTTCTCTATGGGAGATAATTGTGTGCAGATGGGCCTCTAACACCCAGGTGGGTATGTGTGTGTGTGTGTGTGTGAGTGTGTGTAACGCAGCTTGGCTAGAAGAGACGGGTGTTGTGTCAATGAACTGACAGCAAAACCCAAAGTGTTACAAACACAAGGCTATTTATAGCATCTGCTGAGCCCTGCAGTACCAAGTGAGTGTCTGCCTGCTTGGACCTATACGTGTGCGTGAGTGTGTGTGTGTGTGTGTGTGTGTGTGTGTGTGTGTGGGTGTATATATGTCAGATCAGGAGGTCAGTGGATCAATGGCTCTGAATGTATAAAGGCTCACAGGTGTTGCCTGCTAAATAAGCTGTTTTCCCTCGGCCCGCCTTGGACTGTGGTAAGTGGGTCAGGCTCTGCAGAGCTGTCAAGTGTTCAAATCAATCCTTTACTTTACCATCTCCCTTTGGGACGGCCTCTTCCAAAATAGCCTCTTTTGACAAGAGGAGAAGCAACAAGAGGTAGAGAAAGATGAGGTGAGAGGGTACTGAGAAGGTGAGTTGTCCAGCAAGTTGAGTCCTGTGTTTTTGTCGTGTCAGTTATTGTGAGTTGTCGGCTCTTAATGAAAGCCGCCTGCAGTCGGTGTGTCGTCTCGCACAGAGAATGCAGTTGGAGTGACGAGAGAGTGGCTCGGTGGTGCTTTCCCAGCAGTCTTCAGCAGGCCTGACAGTGACACTTGGACAGAGTTGTCGTCTTCAGAGGAGCCACGAGTGAGTCACCTCAGCTCCTGTTAACTCTTCAGGCTGTTTGTCTTCACGGCCTGAAAGCAAAAGAGGCACCTGGTTAGCACCGCCCCAAGATACCTGCTTAATGTGCTTAAAAACAAACAAACAAACAAACAAACAGGCCACATGAACAAACTCGTTGATTTCACTTCATTTGTGTAATATAATGTGTGTTGAACAACTACTACTTATTAACCATGATAAAATATCTCAGTCTGTTCCATCATTTTAGTTTTCTTCTTCTTGTGAATAATGTTTTTTTTTAAATACAGTTTTTGCAGTACATTCTGACAAACATCAACAAAAATCATAATCATCAAGTCAAATCTGCTTAACACTACTACTGTGTTACTCTTACTGTGTATGGCTGTGTTCTTTTAAACCTGCTCTTTTTGCTCGCTGTTTTGTGTTATCTGCTCTCGTAGCAGAGGCACTCATCTTCCATGACACTTGTGTTGTGTGTTTCATGTGGCAAAGGAAGAACGAGTAGGATTTCCCTAAAATCTTGGTGTGCAGCTCTCAGCCAATAAGAGCACACGGTGGCACGACATCCAATGGGAAGCTACGAAAATTGCGGCCCGTGGAAAAAAGGAAGGGTTGGCTTTCACTCGTTGGCGAGCACTGAAGGAGCGTATGAGGATGAAGACCGATGCGGAGTTGGCCTGTTTTCTGTTGGACAGGTAGGTTTTTTTTCTTAGGACAGCGACGGAAAATTTGACATTTCTTTCCATCGACGTCCTAGGAAACAAAAACTCACTACTGGCAGTTAGCTTAGCCAGGGAGGAGGGGGCAGCTTTGAATGCTGTACTTGCAAACTCACAAATCCTACTCATTCTGCTTTAACAT
Source organism: Myripristis jacobus (assembly GCA_900302555.1). Taxonomy (NCBI): domain Eukaryota; kingdom Metazoa; phylum Chordata; class Actinopteri; order Holocentriformes; family Holocentridae; genus Myripristis; species Myripristis jacobus. The sequence continues at coordinate 1,498 of OMLB01034264.1, read as the reverse complement.
ATAATATGTGGCATCAGCTGAATGCAAACAGTTCAAACTGCTGATAATGTGCAATTTAACATGGCGACATGATTTTCATTTTTAGCATGCTTTAATGATACAATACTGACTGTCAATTTTCATTTTATCGCTCAAAATGAATAACGTAAATATTGCACAACTTTTCCTTCAGGCTGTGTTGTTTTCAGCTCATTCACCAGGAGAAGATTGAATCTTTTCTTCCACATCTCATGATATAATTATTGTGACCCGCCACTCGATGCATAACAGTGACACTGACATTTGCCATCTGCGGTGAGAACAGAGCACCAACATCTCATGCAATGACAGTCAATTAGTAAACTGATTACAGTGTCATTACGGCCGCATTAGGAGTAATGAATACATGATTATAAACACTGATGCGGCATTACAGCGCTCTCGGTTGTCAGGGCAGTGTTACCGAGGGCCATTTGTTCACATGTTGACCTCGTCATTCATTTGCTCACTCGACGGAAGGAAAGAAAGAAGCGTTGTGGAACCAAATGATGCCTCATGAATAATGTAACGTCACATGTCCTGTAGAAGACTAGGTTTCAAATCAAAGAGGAAATGTGATCTGCAATCCATTTTTACCAGCTCACCCACCTGAAGAGCGCTGACAGACATGATGCGGAGAGCAGGGTCGGGGGAGGGGGGTTGTGGATAGACAGGAAGGCAAGAGGATGGATAGAAAGAAAGAGGGAGACAGAAGGGGGGAGAAAGAGTAGAAAGAGGGGGATAGATTTATAATAGCTTGTTTAAATTTGATTTTAATTTATTATAATAATTACTTTGTCATAAAACTGATTAATTCGCAAGAAAGTATTAAGCAGAACACTGCTGAGATAATTGAGAGACAAGATGATGGATAGAGAGTGAGGATGACAGAAAATGGACAGAGGTGCAGAGATGAATATTTACTGTTTTCTAAATTGGATTTGAATTTGATATAATGATTCATTTACAATGACATTGTTACAAAGATGTTGTCCTGATAGAGAGAGTGCACTGGGAGAGAGAGAGAATGTGAGAAAGACTGGGGGACAAGAGATGTATGGAGATTGATACAACCAAAGCAAAAAGGACAGGGAGAGGAGGAAGACGGAAAGAGAGTGATGAAGATCAATAGGTGAGGGAAAGATGGATGGATGGAGCAGAAGCGCCTGTGGTGAACGGGCCGGCACACGGAGGAGGGGAGAGGACTGAGCAGAGGCGAGCTGGCACAAACCGGACCCACTCTCCTCTGCACGACCATGGCAAAGTGCCTTTGCCATGGTCTGTTTCCCCCCCGTCTCTCTCTCTCTTTCTCTCACTCTGTCTGTCTCTCTCCCCACTGATCAAAGGTTTCTGTGTGCCTCTTCATCAGCCAGCGTCCCCTGGGTGCTCCATGCACCAGACTCAGAGCGGTTGTTGCTCAGGCTGGCTGCAGTGTGACACACCTGGGAGGCGGCACTCACAATGTGCCTGACCTGTGTAT
>OMLB01034263.1:0-14665 GCA_900302555.1 Myripristis jacobus | reverse complement strand
GAACCAGGCATGTGGAATCCATCCGTTCACCTTTTCTGCGTCTCACAAAGACACGGCGGTTGGAACCAAAGATCTCAAATTTGGACTCATCAGACCAAAGCACAGATTTCCACTGGTCTAATGTCCATTCCTTGTGTTTCTTGGCCCAAACAAATCTCTTCTGCTTGTTGCCTCTCCTTAGCAGTGGTTTCCTAGCAGCTATTTGACCATGAAGGCCTGATTGGCACAGTCTCCTCTTAACAGTTGTTCTAGAGATGGGTCTGCTGCTAGAACTCTGTGTGGCATTCATCTGGTCTCTGATCTGAGCTGCTGTTAACTTGCCATTTCTGAGGCTGGTGACTCGGATGAACTTGTCCTCAGAAGCAGAGGTGACTCTTGGTCTTCCTTTCCTGGGTCGGTCCTCATGTGTGCCAGTTTCGTTGTAGCGCTTGATGGTTTTTGCGACTCCACTTGGGGACACATGGCCACTGGTTTTTCTTTAGTTAGCTGATTGGTTCTTGCCATAATATGAATTTTAACAGTTGTCCAATAGGGCTGTCGGCTGTGTAGTAACCTGACTTCTGCACAACACAACTGACGGTCCCAACCCCATTGATAAAGCAAGAAATTCCACTAATTAACCCTGATAAGGCACACCTGTGAAGTGAAAACCATTTCAGGTGACCTCTTGAAGCTCATCGAGAGAATGCCAAGAGTGTGCAAAGCAGTAATCAGAGCAAAGGGTGGCTATTTTGAAGAATCTGGAATATAAAACATATTTTCAGTTATTTCACCTTTTTTTGTCAAGTACATAACTCCACATGTGTTCATTCATTTTGATGCCTTCAGTGAGAATCTACAATGTAAATAGTCATGAAAATAAAGAAAACACATTGAATGAGGGGGTGTGTCCAAACTTTTGGCCTGTACTGTATGTCAATGGGATATTTCAGTTTTTTCTTTTTAATACATTTACAAAATATTCTGTTTCCACTTTGTCATTATGGGGTGCTGAGTGTAGATTAATGAGAAAAAAATGAATTTAAACAATTGTAGCATCAGACTGTAACAGAACAAAAGTGAAGGCGGTCTGAATACTTTCTGGATGCACTGTATGCCATGCAAAGTCTTTGGTAAGGGGGCTAAATATTGCTTCAAAGTGAGGCTATTTTCTGTCCTATACGTCCCTATATAAACTGACCTATTGTGACATGTAGTGTAATCAAAGCTTCGTCGAAATTTGTCTTTCCCCGCTGGTTAAGCCTCCCTCATCACTGCTCTGGACTTGAGACTCGCCTCAGAACATGTGGGCCTGTGGGTCCAACTTGCGTGGGCTCCATGGGGCACCAAATCCTACTTGCGCAGGAGGGGCTTGGACCCCATCAATACCTGCTTGCAGAACTAGTTTTCGCATGAATCTATACATTGCTTTGTAGGAAAATCCCACTCATTCTGCATTTAATGATGAAGTCCTCCACTAAGTTTTTAAAAACTGATCAACTAATTAAATATAACTAGATTTCACCAGATACTTTGCACAAAACAACAAACTTACTTCAGAATAAAACAAACAGGAGGCTTCAAAAAGCTATTATAAAAAGTCTACTGGTTTTCTACTCACCCACAAGATGCAGAGTCTGTATCTTTGCAGTTATGGGGATAGTCAGTTTGTTTTCAGCAGGAATTGGAAATGCACCATTGCGGTTGCGGAACTTTCCCAGTATGTGGACCTGGGGCATGTAGTTCCATATCGCCTCCACCAGTTCCAGATGGGAGGTTTCCACACCCTGAAAATAACAGAGTATTTAGGCTGTGTTGTAAGTTCACATTTTGGGTCACCTGCCCAGGGCTCTTAATCTAAAAGAATTTAAAAGTAATTTTTGCTGGCCCAAGAATTACTATAAATTTTTTCATTGAAATAGATCACTCTACCTATTTTTACTTCCATTTTACATATAGAAACTGGTACCGTGTGAAACATTCAACTCAGAGAGAAGAGCTAATTTAGTTCAATTCAGTTCAGTTCAACAGTTCTCAAAAACCTGCTATTTATACAAAGATAATAATTAATAATTAATTAATTAATTAATCAAACAAGTTTGTTAACACATGTAAATAATGTTAGTTTTAAATACTAACACCAGGTTAGCTGACATTTCAAGTGTAACAGGCAGCCTGCCAAGAGCCTGTTTACGGACAATTGTTGTGCTCATGCCCCTTTTTGACAACCAAAAGGTGAAAACTAAACTGGAACGTATTGGAACCTGTGAGGTTCACTGACTGCCTTATGTTTCCTTGTTGCCCGATGAAAAAATGGTCATCTTGTTGTAGTCTTACTTATTTCCCCAACTGTTTGGCTGTATACTGAATGCCCAGCTTTCCCAAACACTGATTTTCTTTTAAATACACTTTTTCATTTCTACCAGCCAACTTGAGCTCCTGTCGAATACCGTAACACTTCAATTACAAGCTGGGTCAATGAAAGTCACAATGCAATTAGCTACTTAAACATTTATAGCACCTGTTTTTTTGGTGGATTATATCAGCCTTTGATGCTTTTTACACAAGAACTTGGATGTCAGTGTATGACCTTGACCTTGACAACAGTGTTTGTGTTGGCAAGTCAAGAAAATGGATGCTCTCTTGCTTGGTATATCCCATGGAGGAAAATTCAGAGTTGCTTCTTGACAGCATTGATGTCTCCTGAGCATACATTGTGAATGCCACTTTATCGCAGGTCAGAAATGTATGATACTGATTTTCTGTAAACTACAATAGCTTTCACAGGAAGTTCCAACTTACTGTAAATGCTAAACAAAAGGTGTTATAAAGTACAGGTTGCAACCAATGTTTTGGATGGACAGTCTCAAGATGTACTTGGCTGAACTGTAACTTTCCTATTTTCAAAGAGAAACATCAATGTGCAGCCTGCACAAAAGATAGGACGGCCAGGAGCCTCAAAAAAATGCTAAACTTTGTGAGTGTTTGTATCACAATAGGTTTATTGGAATGTTTGTTTCGATGACTTTTTTGTTTTGTGAAGTCGTAATTACTGTAATTATAAAAACTCACATTAGCCCAGTATGGGATGTGAAATAGCAAAATACACTTCAGACTTTGACCAGGCTAATCAAGAATCATGAATGTCTCTAATGGAGTCACTCCTTGACTGACTGACAGACTGAAAAAAGGTGAGAAAAACTTTTAGAAACTTTTAAAAAATGATTGATTAATTATATAAAATAGATATAGTAAAAATACAAGTAACAATGAAGTAAAAATTTTATTAATGTATTGTAATTTTATTTCAAATGCATCTATTTATTTTTTTAAATGTAAACTTTTTTAAAAATTTATTTTAAATTACAGACAGACCATCACAGGGTACCATGCTGGGTATTTCAGCATGGTGATATAAAAAACATCAAACAAAAAAACTGCTTTGTAATCGATTACCTTAATTGATTTTTCCCATTCCAAGCAACTGATAATGTATTTTTTCTGAAATGTGTAGAGTTCTGCAAAATAGTGTGTGCTGTCAATATATACTCAGATATATTTAAACAGTGTTAGTGGTGGTTACTTTTAAGCGACATTTCATGGATTTTAAAATTTGTGCAAACTGAATATATTTACTGTCAAAGCAATGAAATTTAGTGACAATTTGCTCAACACAGAACATTGTTGTGTGACCTGATAATGTGAGCTCAGTACTGAGAAATGCTTCAACAAATTGTGTCACACTGTAGGTCTAACTGAATCAATATCTTGCAACTCCATAACAGCCAATGAAGACACATATACCACAGCACACAAGTGAACAAGCACACTGGGGAAGAGAGAGAGGGGCAGCTGGTAATCTGTTCAGGTGTTTTCTATCAAATGTATCCTGTGGCCACATTTTATGATTAAACTGGTTTCATATTTATTCATAGATGTGTTACTCTCCTGTGCATCCCTTAAATAGAGACATACAAAAGAAATCAGTCAGGGAACACAACATCTTGTTTTTCATTGAGAAACACCTATTCCACACAAGAATCTCGCGAGTGATAACCCGACAATGTATCCCGACAGCGTCGGGATGCATTCCAACATTAGGCAGTAGGCAACAATATGGTGTTAGTGTCTAATCTAGAACCGGTTCCATGCATTTCCAATTAAGAGTGTACTGGTGCCTGCAGGCATCAACACGGCTCCACAAAATTGCTGGTCTAACACTTGAAGCCGTTGGTGTCAGTGGCTATGGTAGGGGCTACCACAAGAGATTCCCCAGGGTAGCATCCACTTTGCTACCATATTGATAAAACAAAAGCAGCAGCACCTTCTCAACAAGGAAAAGATGAGCCACCAGTGGTATGTAGAAGAGACCAAGACTGCGTTGTCACTCTGGGCCTCCACAGAAATTCAACCAAGTTCTACCCAACTTCTGCTGTGTCACATTCAGATCTTTACCAGTGTAAATGTGAGCCAGTTCTCAAAAGGCACCAAGGCAGAGCTGTCAGTGCTGGCGCCGGGACTGGCCTGGTGGAAAACAAAAACAGGAACCATACATCTTCTATGGTGAGTGACTAATTAAGTCATTACTTCAACTTAGAAAGGGCCATACCTTTTCCCTTCAATTTCCCTTCATATCTCCATTCTTTTGTAACCTGTTATGGAAACATCAGCAAGGGGCGGACACTTCTCTATGGTCAAGATCCGCCCCTCTACATCCATCTCTACTCTCCAGCATGTACAATGTGTAAGTTCAGTGCAGTTTCCAGCCAACAGCAGTGCTTTAAAAGCCTAGCACACCTGCGTATCCAACTGAAATTGAGGCAAAGCCACCGATTTTTTAATCTACAGTGACACAGCCTCTCTTGCGGATACTCACTACAAGTTTGAACATCTTCACTGAAACTACTGATTATTTATTTTTGCCAGATGCTATCAGCACCCAGTTGCCAGTCGCCAGGAATGCTATTTGCACTAATTATGGAATGGCAAATGTGGCTATGTACACCCAGGTATATACAGCATGGCAGAGACAATTTGTGCCTGTGTGTCCACAGCCAACTATGCTATTTGCACCCAGGCACACACAAAAGCTGTAGCTATATACACCCATGTGTTGTATACTATTGTATGATATTTGCACACAAGTGTAGGCATCAAAACTACTATTACCTCTATCCTATTTGTATCCATCTACATTGACTTTAACTATTACATGGTAAACAAACTTTCATTTGGTGAGGTAATGGTTTCATCCATCGATAGGATTCAGGTATATTACTTATAGCCTCTGTATATGTAATATCACTACTACTAAAAGCACCCAGAAAATGTAGGATAAGTTCTACCCATCATGAGTCATTTTTCCTTAAACATGGCAAAGGAGCATTATATTCACACTTTGGCACTGCTAGCATAAACATGCATATTTGTGCTGAGCCTTTGGAATTATGACATAATCATGTACATCACAAGAGCCAGGAAAGGTCATAAAAATCACCTTTGAAACTTATATATGTATGTAAATTCTGTTGAACTTAGCACCTGCACAATTAAGAAAGCTGCTTAAGGTTTGTTTTAATCTCCGCAATGCAATTCTTATGAGTTGTCTTTGTAAACTACCTCCTAGTAATTAGTCATATGTACTTGTATATATGGATGTCTGCAAGTACTGTTACGTGTCACAGAGATGGAGGACCCAAACGAAGGAGAGAACGAACAAGCTGAAGTGCAGAATCTTTATTTACAGAGGGCAGGTTACACTGATGGTTGCTGCACACTTTTTGAGATCAAATTTAATGCTTTTAAAGACCCCTTTAAAAAGACCTCAAAATAGAAAGTTTAATTTCGTTTTGACAGCGAAACAAATGCACATTAAGGCTGAGCTTCATGATTGAAAATCAGTCTGACAATATTTGTAGGGAAATCTTCCTGAATTTTTTTTTTATCTCCATATAATAGTCATATGTAAAATCACATAAAGTAATCTAATTAATAGCAAATGCAATGGACTATTTCTAACTTTTAACCTGTTAATTTGGAAAACACTGTAAAACAATAACACTGCTCTGCTTGTTCTCTCAGCCCCAGATGGCTGTATCCAGTGAGCATTTTTAAGCTGAGAAGTGAAGTGTATTTTCACCAACTATTTGTATATGTTGATTAAAAGCTCACATTTTCACAATTTTTCTTCAGGAGTTGCGACAGTTCTATTTTTCAGTCATTTATATACACAATGAGCATTCAATAGCTATATGTATTCAACGTATTGAGCAAAAAAATATATACAGTGCATTCAGAAAGTTTTCAGACCCCTTCACTTTTGTTATGTTGCAGCCTGATTCTGCAATCATTTAAATTCATTTTTTCTCTCACTGATCTTCTCTCAGCACCCCATAATGACAAAGTGAAAACAGAATTGTAGAATTTTTTTGTAAATTTAGTTGAAGCACCTTTGTCAGCAATTACAGCCTCGAGTCTTTTTGGGTATGACACAACAAGCTTTGCACACCTGGATTGGGGGATTTTCTGCCATTCTTTTTTGCAAATCCTCTCAAGCTCGGTCTGGTTGGATGGGGACTGTCGCTGGACAGCCATTTTCAGGTCTCTCCAGAGATGTTGGATAGGGTTCAAGTCGGTACTTTACTCCATTCAGCTTTCCCTCAACCCTGACCAGTCTCCCAGTCCCTGCTGCTGAAAAACAGCCCCACAGCATGATGCTGCAACCACCACACTTCACTGCTGGGATGGTATTGGGCAGGTGGTGAGCGGTGCCTGGTTTCCAAACAGTCCAATCTTGGTTTCATCAGACCAGAGAATCTTGTTTCCTTCAGGTGCTTTGTTGCAAACTCCAAGCAGGCTTTCATGTGTTTTGCACTGAGGAGAGGCTTCCGTCTAGCCACTCTGCCATAAAGCCCAGATCGGTGGAGAGCTGCATTGATGGTTGTCCTTCTGGAACTTTGTCCCATCTCCACACAGGATCTCTGGAGCTCAGTCAGAGTGACCACTGGGTTCTTGGTAACCTTTCTTACTAAGGCCATTCTCTCACGTTTGCTCAATTTGGCCGGGCGACCAGCTCTTGGAAGAGTCCTGGTTGTGCCAAACTTCTTCCATTTGAGAATTATGGAGGCCACTGAGCTCTTGGAAACCTTCAGTGCAGAATTTTTTTGTAGCCTTCCCCAGATCTGTGCCTTGCAACAATCCTGTCTCTGAGCTCTGCAGGCAGTTCCTTTGACCTAATGGCTTGGTTTTTGCTCTGATATGCACTGTCAGCTGGGAGGGCTTCTATAGAGAGGTGTGTGCTTTTCCAAATCATGTCCAATCAATTTTATTTACCACAGGTGTAGAGACATCTCAGCAACAAGCAAAAATGGGAGGCACCTGAGCTAAATTTCAAGTGTTGTTGCAAAAGGTCTGAATACATATGTCAACGTGATATTTCAGTTTTTCCTTTTTAATAAATTGGCAAAATTTTCTAAAATTCTGTTTTCACTTCATCTTTTTAGGGTACTGAGTGTAGATTAATGAGAAAAAATGAATTTAAAAGATTGTAGCATCAGGCTGCAACATAACAAAAGTGAAAAAAGTGAAGGGGGCCTGAGTACTTTCTGAATGCAACATATGTGACTGAGCACGTTTACATGCACACCAGATTCCTGTATTATTCCGAATATCCGCAATATTCCGGTTGCGCACGAGTCATGTAAACGCGCACCGAACCCAATTAAGGTCATATTCCGGTTGGAGAGAATTCCGAATAAGACCCCTGGCATATGCCTGGTCCAACCGGAATACTGTGCCATGTAAACACCAATCGGAAAATGCCCCATACCAGAATATTTAGTCACGTCTGCGAATGCTCGATTCACAGTGAATCCTGGGGTGTCTTTGTTGCTATGGTTACTGCAAGCGAGGAAACGACATGGCGAAAAGCATGGCGAAACGGCATGGCATTACTTAAGAGAGCGGAATACGCCAAAACACAGGAATATGCCAAGTTACATATAAACGGAATATTCCAGTTGCCGCAGCGCAATTACCTTAACCGGAATATTGACCCGAACCGGAATATGGTGTGCATGTAAACGTAGTCACTGACTGACTCCCATCTCCATGGGTTAGACACAGCGTTGTTGGAAAGGGTAAATTTTGTGTTCAACATAGCCACCTTTTATATTTGTAAACCACTTTGGCGCGTACAGCTGTTGAGGCACAAAGTTATTGGGCCTGTTCCCACCTGTTATTAACAACCGTCCTGAGAAATCCGGATACAAGCTGACACCTCCAAGTAGAGGTATAAACAGCAGGAATGCATCGTCAGTGCATCCGGAGAGATCGGATCTCAGGGTGCACTCAGAGGTGGTCTGGGATGCTTGTGTCCGCATTGCATTGCAGGTGTAAACAGACATGTGTCCCACGATGGACTGAGGGACTGACACCAGCCAGAACGTCACTTTTCCAATAGAGAAATACCTTAAATGACTCAGCACCCAGCGCAGCTGCACACTGTCAACTGATGGATTAATGTAAACTTAAGTGCAGGACGACTGTAAAGCACCTGCTTAACAAATAAAAACTCCCCTTAATAAGACATGAGCTCCCCTAAAAATATGGTGCAAGAAATTTGGGGAGCTCTTAAATTTCATGCCCCAGCGCAATTTAACACATTCTTTCTAACCCTAGACGCAATAGTTACCATAGGAATACAAAAGATATATTATAGCGGCCGTGTGGCGTTGCAGTAACCACGGGGATACCACAGAAATATTACCAGTTGATTTATCCACCATTTTGTTAAATACCGTTTTAGTTTTATTTTTGCGTGGTAGGAGGACTAGCAAAGCAGGAATTTTACTTTGTCTGTCTCTCTCTTTCTTTCTCTGTCTGTCTGTCTTTCTTTGTCTCTCTCTTTCTTTCTTTGTCTGTCTCTGTCTGTCTGTCTGTCTGTCTTTCTGTCTCTCTTTCTTTCTGTCTCTTTCTGCCTGTCTCTTTCATTCTTTATCTCTTTCTTTCTGTCTGTCTCTATCTCTCCTTCTTTCTGTCTCTCATGCTTTCTGTCTCTATCTCTCTCTTTCTTTCTGTCTCTCTCTATCTCTCTCCTTCTTTCTGTCTCTCTCCGTCTCTCTCTTTCTCGCTCTCTCTCTCATATAGAGTGGGAAAATGAGAACTGAGTACAACTGGGCAGGTGAGATGCATTTGGAGATGCATGTTAATGCCAGGTGTGTGCGGATGGATTGACAGCTGTATTGTACTTGGATTTCTCAAAATGGTTGTTAATACCCGGTGGGAACAGCCTCATCAACTTAGGTTATGAAGTGACGTGCAACCATGCATGCAACATTTTTTTGTGTGAGGGAGGGTGTAAATAGTAGGGCCCGACTGATTTAATCGGCCGATTATAGCCGGGTCAGTGACGGATAAGGCTTAAAAAGAAGGAAAAAATATAAATTTGTCAAAAGTGATGAATAAAGCTCTTTCTACCTTCATTAGACTGTTATGTATATAGTCAAACAAGTTTTGCTGTAAAAAAAAATAATTTAAGTCTTCTTTATTATTAAGAACTCTAATTATTTCATAAAAAATGTCATTCGGTGCAACGATAATATATTTGGTTATTTTTAAATTACTAATTTTTATCTGCATACCACAGTTAATAGATATTTCTTGTTTTATGCAACCAACCATGTTACGATAAAAAAAATCCATATATATCACAGTTAATATCAGAAATATAGAATTTTCTGCTGACATAGGGTCATTTGTAGATAGTCACCACCCAAACTTTTCTGCAGAAAAGTTAAAAACTCTGGAAAATATTATTTCCTGATAGGATAAAGATAACTGTAGCACTCCAAACAAAAATATAAATAATCATGTCATATTTCCCAAAAATATGCTAAGAAAAATGTATGTCGCACCACCTGACTAGCATTGTCGCTCCGTATGACTTACTCTGATTCCTGCATAGGATGATCACCAAAACTACGTTCAGTAACAAAGTTGTGTAGTGTTATTTCTGGCTTTTGGGGGGGTTAAGTAGTACCTCCAAAAGGTCCTTGAAAAGTCTTTAAAATGTCCCTAAAGGTCCTTTTAAAATATTCCTATGGCTCAGGTTCTGGGCGAAAAACATTTACTGTATATGGGCAAATGAGCAACTCAAGTCATGTATGTAGAGAAATCTTGTTTGTATGCAAATGTCCATTCTTTCATTTATACAAAGTTAGAGGTACAGACAATTAATAACAGACTTTCAAATTTAATTAAAATAGCCAGTGATGAGTACACTCTGCAATTAATATAATAGATTGAAAGGGTTAGCTAAATAAAAAAAAATATTAATTAATTAATAAATCTTGAGATATTATCTTAAAAAGTATGTTTAATATGTTATTGTTGAAAATAGCATTGAATATAAGCTTCAAAATTGTCATTAAGACAGAGAAAATGAGGTACAAATAGCCTAGACAGGAATATCTTAAATCGTCGCTCCGAATGATGATTGTCGCTCCAAATGACAAAATACTGGTACTTCTAACACATCAGCAGATAAAATTAGTACTCACACTCACACACAATCATTACTCACACAACAATGATATACTGGTGATTCTTTTAAAAACACCTCTAAATCTGACACTCTTGATTAATATAATAGATCAAAAGGGTTAGCTAGGAAGCTCAAAGCTAACCTGGCTAGCTGACTTGCAGACTTCATGAGGTAAATAACTAAAAAATAAATTAATAAATCTTGAGTTATTTTCTTAAAAAGTATGTTTAATATGTTATTGTTGAAAATAGCAGTGAATATAAGCTTCAGAATTGTCATAAAGAGAGAAAAAATGAGGTACAAATAGCCTAGACAGGAATATCCTAAATCGTCGCTCCGAATGACGATCGTCACTCCGAATGACAAAATAACTTCTTGGCTAGCTATGAAAGGCACTTCCTTAGCTAGCTATGAAAAACAATGGCCTTGACCTTCAACATTTAAAGATGACCTTTCACCATAAATAATCAATTTTGAAAAATAAAAATAGTTTTTATGTGTTTTTACTGTTGCACTGTATGACACAAGATTTTGTAACATCGTGTGCTACGACGGAAAAGGTCTAATTATTTATTAGACCTTTTAGAGCTTTTACTAACTTTTCTTCACAGCTTTAGAGTCCGCTTCAGTCTTTTGGCTGATGCAATTTCCTGTCACATGACTACCTAAATGCTTTATGTGGTGTATGTGGTTATGTAGGCACACCCTAGTGGTCGTTTCTCCGAATGACATTAGCTAAATTGCAAAGCTGGGACTTAAGTCATTCATGCATAAACATGAAATTAATTTCATAATCCTCACCATATTTGCATGCATTGATGTAAACACTCACACAATTATGCCAAATGGGCAGATTTAACATTTTATTGAGGTTTTGTTTTTTGGAGCATTTTCCCACTAGATTTTAGGAGCGGGACTGTCGCTCCAAATGACATTTTGGCACTTTTGTGCTCCATAGATCCTTTAATTTCCACTTCTTACAATAAATTCCTCTTGTAGTCAATAAAGAGGAGATAAATGAATCTTATAATGTAATTTGAATTTTAAAGTTGAAATATTTTCTATTAAAAATATGCTTTGGAGACCAAAATGTACACGGCACGTCATTGACCAATCTGCATAAGAATGACAATTAAAGTGAATCTGAATCTGAATCTGAATCTCACTTGCTGATCTTGGAGTGTGGGTATTGTGCTGCTCTAGTATTGCCATGTGCTGGTATAGGTGTGGGGAAACCCTGAATGCAGTAGAGCTATATATATAACTGATTTAACATAATTATGTTTCTGTGTCTCCAGTACTACTACTCAGTGCGGATCTTCCCCGGCCAGGAGCCCAGCAGTGTTTGGGTGGGCTGGGTAACCTCAGACTTCCACCAGTATGACCCAACATTTGAGCTGCACAAAGTCCGAACTGTAACCGTTACCCTGGGAGATGAAAAGGGCAAAGTTCACGAAAGGTCTGTGAAATCCAACCCAAACCATAGCCCTGGGAACATCAATACCACTTTGTATATTAGTGTTTTCAAAGAGATTTCTTATGGAAATTCTTGTCTGTAAAGCATCCAGTGAACTGTAAGAAAAAAAAAATACAAAAACTACACCAGGGCATTAGCATACCATCAGCTAGAGTTGAAGGTATGTAAATATGTAATTTTTGGTCAGAATGAAAACCTGCATACTCTTGTCCTTGCATCAGGCATGTGGCCCTAGTACCTCTTCATCCAAAATCCATTGTTTTGTTAACCTTATGCATAAACAAGAGGACATATTTTGTAAAAAAAAAATAATAATAATAATAAATAAATAATTAATTTTAGAATGACACAATAGTTTTATTTCAGTTTTAGATGTTATTTTTTACTTTCACTTCAGTTTGCAAATATGTTTTTTCACGGCTAATTAGGGGTCCACATACACAGTTTTTGGAAACCTGTTGCTTGGATGCTTCGTCTAATTCATCATCCTCTTCATAATCATCTTCTGCCTTTAGAGTATATGAGGCCTCATGTATAAAACTTTGCACACTGTCGATATCAAAAAATTTATAAGTCAAGGTTTACGAGGTGCTTGCATAAAATAATCAACAAAAGTGTATTAAACTGCAAGATTTTTTTAAAAACTGAATTGACATCTCCTATCATCACTACCTATTGATAAAGTCCTGTCTTAAGAGCATATTAGGTTTGTGTAATTCATAGTGTAATTACAAGAATATTCTCAGGTATGAACAGTTACCTCTATAAAGCATAGTACCTGCTAAATGGTTTGATTGTGTCTCCACCAGTATAAAGCGTAGTAACTGCTACATGGTGTGGGCTGGGGAAAGCAGCAGTCCCAGTCAGGGGAGAAACAATAATGGCTTGGAGATTGGCTGTCTGGTTGACACGGCAAATGGATTGCTAACCTTCACCGCAAACGGCAAGGAGCTCAGCACATACTACCAGGTACTAACGTCATATTGGCTTCCTTCCTTTTATCCTCCTTCCCTTTCATCTACTCTCTACATTTCCTTTATTTTCAAAAGAAGGAAAGGGTTGTTCCTTTTATCAGAAATTCCAGCAATTTGGAATTTGATCAGAGGAACAATACCATACAACACAACCTACATGACTCAATGAGTTTCCACATTTTTCCTTGCACACTTATATCGGGTCCTAATTACTGTATGCTAAGCAAGTGCATTATATTAAGGATACAATGCATTCCCTCTCAGTGACAGAATTGGAAATGGGCTCTATGCACGCCAGGCACTTGCGTATTTCGGGTCAAATCTCAGCTGGCATATCAACTTCCGCTGCTGCATGCTGTCTATAGCAAGCTGCTTTGATGACTGTCATGGCCTGTTGTTGTATCTCAGTCATAATGTGATATTGATTTGCTTTTTCTTTTTTTTCTTTTTTTCTTTTTTTTGGAATCGCCTTTTTTGTTTATCATGAGCTCAAACCTATGAAATGGTTTTAAACAGGTTTAACTCCGTGCTCAGCTTCCATACATTTCCCAAAGACGCAAAGACGGAGAACTGCAGAAAAACTGGGCAATTAATATTTGCAGAGACAATTTTACCATCTCAAATCACAGGTGTATGTGGCCGACATTCGGCCGATAGTGGAAGGACTATCAAAGAAAGAATTTCATTGTATGGCGTAACTGTTCGTTTTACTGTGCATATGACAATAAAACTCTCTCTCTTACTCTCACTCTCTGACTCATTTTCCTACTCTATACGCAGATAAACATATCATTTCAGAGAGAGAGAGAGAGAGAGATTGTGATTGCCATATGCACAGTGAAATAGGCAATTACACTGCACATTGAAATTCTTACTTTGCAAGTCCTCCTTCCTCGCGAAAAATAAAATGCCATTTAGAATGCAGCAGGCAAAACAACAACAAAAGGGGACGTTCTTGCACATTCCAGCCTCATTTTAATGTGCCGTCATTTACTTAAGAGGCATTTCACATCTGAGCCTGAATGTGATCGGGTCGAGTCTGTAACAGATTATTTAATTATTTCAGTGGGTCTGAGAGGGTTCTCCGCTTAGGTGGATAAATCGACATGTAATAATTCTGTGGTATTCTTGTAATAACTGCAACACACACATTTACAGATTTGCCTGCAATAATTCTGTAGTGACCTATAGTAACTCTATTGCGTCTTGGGCTAGGCTACGTTATTTAAGAAAGGCTACCGCCTCTGAATTTTATATGGAAGAAAAAAACTGCATTTTGTCAGTACATATTTTAGAGACCCCCAAAATTTCTTGCGTCATGCAGACCCATGTTCAAGGGCGGGCTTTAGGGGGCTGTGCCCCCCTAAAGCCGAAAACGAAAAGCAATGAAAAGCTTTTTTTTTTTTCACAAAAAACGTTGTACTACTGTGTCTTTAAGTTAAATCTTTTTTTTCCTCTCCTCTCTCTCTAAGGTAAATCTCCATCACATTAAATCTCTGTGATGACTCCCGGGCTACTCTGCATCTTATTGGCTTACCTGATATTACATTAACCCAGGGGTTCTCAAACTTTTTTGGCCCAGGGACCCCCTGGAGGTGTCAAAATTTTCTGGGGACCCCCTGACACTCACAACACCGATAAGCATAATACTTATAACCACATTTGTACTCTTAGCTAGTTGATTAGCAGCAT
>OMLB01034260.1:22724-40892 GCA_900302555.1 Myripristis jacobus | reverse complement strand
TTTAGTCATTAAAATTCCATGACATGCCAACAAACCACAAGACAAAGCCATCTGCACAGGCCAAATAGCTTATTAGTTACACTACTTTTAATAAGAGGGGTCCCTTGTCTTGCTAAATGGGACAGTTTTCTTTTCCAGCACTTACAACTGAACGATGCTCCCAACAAAAATATGATGCTAGGCTTTGGACAGCTGTGTAAATTGTGCTTGAAGATTTGATTACCTCAGGAGTCAATCTCTCTCTCTCTCTCTCTCTCTCTCTCTCTCTCTCTCTCCCTCTCCGTCTCTCTCTCTCTCTCCCTCTCTCTCTCCTTCTCCCAAAAGGGATCTTTGCCTACCTAAATTACCAAGTGCCTCGCACCAGAAAGGAGATATTTGAGACGCTAGTGAAGGGGCTGCAGAGACTGGAGTACAGAGGGTACGATTCAGCAGGTAAGACACCCAGCTTCACCATGTTGCCACACGCATGCGCACATACACACCTGCACAAAGATACACACACACCATGCACAAAAGCTTACAGTGCTCCTTGGCAGCACCTGTGTCACGTCCTAAAAAAAACTAGGGAACGTTTTACAGTGTTCAAGGGATGAAAATAAATATTGCGACAGAAATGCTGATTTGGAGTTGTAACTTCATGTGTATTTGAGTGATTTTCAAAGCAGGCACTGACAATCAGTGAAATGTGTCAAAAATGCAATATTTGAATGCTACAGTTGCTGTGGGTGGGTACAGCTCGTTCAGCTAAATAAAAACACAAGATGAGGCATTTGGCTGAATACCAGATGCCACCCTGTTCACTTGCCATCATTACTTATCACTCACCACGCCATTCATGTATGATAACTGAAGGTGTCATTCAGTTTACATGGCAGTACGTGGCACCATAATTATTTGGAGGAGGGAACGGTACAATTACTGTTTAGTTTTGATGCCTCCAATGCCAAGCAGGAAAACAAGTTCAATACAGTTATAAAAGAATATGACAGTGTAGTAGGTGATATGCCTGTGTGCATCATCCAAAGTTTTGATTTCTGTTTTTCCCTCCTTTAAGTTATTACCATGGCAACTATTGAATGATTAGCATCAGACACTGGCTAGTTTTTATAGCATGTTGTAAATGAAGAAATATCATATTACAATGGGGTCAGGGAAAAACTGACTCACTTAAGAATCGTCATATTTTTTAATAAGTCAAACAGACATCACAATAAATCATATTATTGAATTGCAATATTTGCAGAATTGCAACCCTTAAGCGCTTAAATACTCAAATACTTGGTGTGCATTGTTTTTGGAAATATGGCTCATGATATACAGTCTCTAGAAGTGAATGATTCTGCTTTTCCCCATAGTCTAGTGTTGATAAAGCAAGCAAAAAATGCGAGAAATTGTAATATCAAATTGCAATTCTTGTAGAATTACAGTGCTTAAGCATTTCAATACATGTCAGTTTCTACATATCACCCTAGTATCATGTTATTATTGAACTGGGAGATTACAAGCTGTTTGACATGCACAGTCACTAACTCACCTGTCAAATCACCTACCCCTCTGCTCCTGAATAATACATTTTGCTAACCATCGCTGGTGAAAAATGAAGTTGGATTCATCCGCTCACCACTCATGTATCAAAGGCTCTAGTGGTAAAGGAAGAGTTTATGGACCCATACAGGGTAGCAGCATGACCCTCTGTATCCCCCTCCCCTCTTTTTGCAGGCATTGCAGTGGACGGCCCAAACAAGACAAGCACCGACATCAAAAACAACACCATCTGTCTGATCAAGAAGAAGGGGAAGGTCAAGGCTCTGGATGAGGAGCTCTACAGTAGGTTCATTAAGACACAATCCATGTGTTTTATGACAAAGTACTATGCAGCTTCTGTGGTCCATTTCTCCAGCTAAACAGCTTCAATTAGATAAATGCAGTGCTGACTGTTTCTTGCTAAATGGGACAGTTAGCCATCATTTGAGGCTCACCTACCTCAATTGGCAGAAATCTGTTACAGTTATTCAAGCATCATGGCTTCCTGTGTTTTTCACATTGCTGTTTTTTTCTGATGCTATCAGTTTTAAGAAATGACTATTAGTCAGAATGAAGAAGTCAGAAGAAGCCCTTCACAAAGGTGTGCCTGTATCAGTCTTTGAAGTTCCTGCCGGTTCATGTCAGTGACAAAGTATTGGTGTTGTGTGTTTTGTGTTCAGAAAAAGACTTGCTGGATCTGGATGAGGAACTGTCAACACACTTTGGCCTCGCTCACACACGCTGGGCCACACATGGAGAACCGAGTGCTCTCAACAGCCACCCCCATCGCTCAGACAAGGATAATGGTAGGCTACACACAAATGTATTTGTTTGCAGACATGTGCATAAATACATTTGTATGCTGAAAGGCATATTCAAACACACGATAAATACTACACAATAAACAAAGTGAATAGGCCATTTTTGCTTTCATTCAAGCCCTGATTCAGGTTTGCAATGAAACACATTAGTCTGATTTGGCTGCCAAAAAAGGCATGCTGTAAACTCACAGAGGGCTGTAGCTGTATAATTTACACACCCACTCACACCTTTTGTTCCAATTAATCACAGGGCAACACCTATCTCCATATTGTTGGTGATGTAAGAGGGAAAACATGTAGAAAAGGAGGTGCCAGTGATGTGGTGTGGCTTTAACTAAATGTGAGCTATTTATACACACAGCCTTACAGGACAAGAGACCTAATCAAGGAACAAAAGAAAAGAACACTAGCAGTCTCTTTTGTTTGTACATGTTACCCGTTATCAAATCAGAGAGCACTGGAGTGAAGTTCCAGGACTGAATTTGCTGATTTGCTGATGCGGTGTGCTTTCCCTTTCTATTATTTCCTTCAGCAACTGATTCAGTTTGTTTTCAACAGAAAATATTCCCAGAGAGAATGGTGTAGACCCTCAGGCTAAAAAGAACCACCATTTGTTTCAGAAACAGTTTCTTTTTTTATTAAAATATCATGAGACATGTAACAGCCTAATGACAGTATATATCTATGATAACACAATGTGTTCAAGTGAATTTAGGCAAACAGGAGACAAGGAGAGTGAAAATATGTGTTGGATAATTAATGGTGGATTGACTTTAAAGATTGCTGGCCAAGCCTATGCTGCAGTGTATTCTATAGTACTGCATATATTTGAGTTAATCTGAATATAGCCATAAAAAGAAAAAGGTGATGGCCATCAGTCCCATAATACACTGTGACAAAACCACAAGGAAGATCAGCCTCAGATGAGAGGAACAGGCATTCTTTTGGTCGTGTGTGTGTGTGTGTGTGTGTGTGTGTGTGTGTGTCGTGTGTGTGTGTGTCAGCCTAAATATTTGGTGCTCACTTATGACTGTAAGATAAGGAACCTCTCGTGGATGCTGTCATGCGAAACCACTGAAAAACGTTTTCACTCAGTACTTCTGCTTTCTCTCTTCCTTCACTGTCTGGCTCACCCGACCAGCGCTGCCCTCTCCCTCTCTGTCTGTTCACTTACTACTGTGGCTAGCAACCAAATCACTTTTTTTATCCTGTTGTGGATGTGTTCACTCCGATGGTGGGTGAAGCCATCCAGGGCGTGACCTGGGCGAATTTATGAAACACGGAGAGACAGCAGGACAAAAGGGAAGTCAGGCTCCAGGAGTCAGCAGAGAAGTCACTATTCCTATAAAGTGCAGATGCATTGAATTATTTGTGTATTTATATACTTCCTGACTTACTTATTTTATTAGTTTCAGGTTCAAATTTTGCAATGGTTCTGTGAAAAGCTATGTGTGGGGGTAAAAAGGTCTAAAGTAAAATCACCATACCTGCCAAGTTATCAAACTTGGCTGTCATACTGCCTGATTTTTATTAGATGTTCACTAATGATAAAAACACCATCAGGTTGTGGCAGTAAAATGACTTGGACCTCAACAGCAGTCATCCCAAATAATGGAATGATACATGTAATCGCAGATAGTGACCAAAAAGTCCTTTGGAGGAAATGAAATTGACACCCTTGTCAGCAACAGCAGCTGTCTGTGTAACGTTAAAGTGATATTTTATACCAATAGGGATGCTTGTTTTACCTTAAAACAATAGCTTAAAGTCTCCCAAAGTGCTTTAAAGCATAAAATGCATAAACATGAAACATAAAAATGCCCTCCTGGAGCATAATACCCCAGACGCCCTGGCCACTGCCATCACTGATCATATCATGGCTATTAACTGGTTATCATCACTTACAACTTGTGTGTCATGTCAGGAGGCTCAGACCTTTGATTTGTCATGTCAGTGGTATCTCATGACTCCAAGCCCACCTATTTTATCTTTTCACTCTCTCTGTGTCTTTCCTCAGAGTTTGTTGTCATCCACAATGGCATCATCACCAATTACAAAGAGCTGAAAAAGTACCTGGTAAGTCATGCTGGATCAAATCCTTGTCCTTCTACAAATGACAGTAAAGTTTCCATCTTGTTCAGTGAGGGTGACATATCCACCTTTGAGGTTGAGCTCTTGTGACCACACTCCTCTATTTCATCTTCTTCCATGGCAAGTCGCTTTCTAAGAGGTCATGACATAGAGTTGGTTCGCACTATGTAGCCCAGTGTCCAAGGCAAAATGAGATCTAAGTCACTTGTTAAACATATATAATCTAGTCAAGGGTGTCACACTCAATCATTAAAGCGGCCATATTAAAAAATCACATCCAATTCAGGGGCCAAACAGGACTTGTATTTGTAACCAGTCTTTTGATCAAAATATATGCCCTGTGTACAAAATAATGATTCATACGCAAGTATTTCAAAAGTCAACACAGGTTGACTTGTGATTACAAAAACAAACAAAAATCATAACAATCATGGTTATATTCTTTCATCATGGTCACATTATCTCCACATATGAGACAGGTTTATCCTTATTGCAAGCAAATAGGAACTTGACCTCCCACCTTTTTTGAACACCTGTTTTCCACTTTCCAGTATTAATAGAAACTTGAAAGTCATTCTGGGTGTAATTACGCCATGAGCCTGATTTGGCCCACAGGCCTTGAGTTTGACGTGTTGTTTTTAATGATAGAGTGGTAAACCTGTTTGTTATGTTTAGCCAAACAAGCAGTTAAAAAGATACCCTGCTCAGGTTATACCAGAAGCCAGAGAGAGACAAAGGGAAACCAAAACCAATTATTTTGTTATTTCCGTGTGTAACAAGGTGACTCATTACGTTTATGTAAATGAGTCCAAAACTACACAAACTTTCAAGGAAACCGTTTTAATTTGCTACACTACAAACGTTGACAGAACATGTCTATATAGTAACCTACAATAGAGGAGTTGGGGTGATAGGCTGACTGTCTAATAACACAAGAAGTATGAAATTATTTCACACTGATCAAGAGTAAGAATGATTCAAAAGCCATACTATATGATACATTTGTTTTTCCAATCATTATGACTGAACAAGAGGTGGTGCATGACTGTAATATGACATGTACCTTATAACTCAAATGCTATCTCTGCCCTGTTGAGAGAATGGTCAATAAAGCAAGGAAGGATGTTGCTTAGTAACAGGAGGCTAATCCTTTTTCGGCAGAGGACCAAAACGGCATTATTAAATTTAAAACCAACTAAAGCTTTTATCTTTATTTAATGTTCGATACTGGCTCTACACAGGGATCTGCAGTGCATTTTTGATATAAAAGGCCTTCCTGTTCCTACAGCCTAATAACCACCCAGCTTCTCATAAAAAGTCACCACCCATAAGCACTTGATGATGAGCAACAACTAATATATCTAAATACAACTAATAAAATACCTGCTGCAGGTGGAGCCCACATGGTGTCACCTGCTATACACACTACAAGGACATACTGTATATATGAAGTTATACCTCTTTCCCTCTCCAGAACACCAAAGGCTATGAGTTTGAGTCGGAGACGGACACAGAAGTGATTCCTAAACTGATCAAATATGTTTATGACAACCGGGAGAGTGACAACATCTCCTTCTCTACACTGGTAGAGAGGGTCATTCAGCAGCTGGTGAGTAAGCCACACACAGCAATGCATCAGTGACACTATCTGTTCTAGCGCTGCAAAAATACAATACATCAACGGCATTTATAGCAGTGCCTTTGTTTTCTGGTTACACTGCAAGACAGCAGGGCCTCAGATCCAGTCCCTTCTGGAGCGGAAAGAAACGATGAGGTGCCTGTTTTCCACCAGGCCCGCATTAGAAATGGCAATATTTGTGTGTGAGCTTGGCACCAAACCAGCTTCCTGGTTACCTTAAAGTTTTCACTGTTGCCAAGAAAGCATCATGGTGCTTAGTGTCACAGAATGAGGAAAAAGTGCCACTCGGTTAGATTTGCCCTCATTCCACCCCACCCCTCACACACGTACACACATACCCACACACGCACATACACATTCACCCATTCCACACTTTATGGCATTGCTTCACTTTCCTGTCCATTTACATGCCTTATGTCATCTCCAAAACAGTCCCCATGGCAACCGCCGTAACAGCATCACAAGTGACATCATCACTCGCAGAAACTGAGAAACTAATTTTTTTTGGGTGAGATGGAGCAAGACTCTTTTTTCCATTGTGTGTGTTTCATGCTCCACAGCCTCACAGTTTTGGCTGGAATGCCCCCCCACCCCCTCAGTTTCGAGGAAAGTAGAAAGCAGAGCAGCCTTTCTGGGTTTGGACTAATAGGAACCAGATAGTTAGACCCCCTAACTACCTCAAGACCACTGCACCCCCCCCTCGCCTCACTCTCCCTCTCCCAGTGTTTTTTCCTCAGTCTGCCTCTAACCATCATGGGCGGCAGCACAGTCACTGCTTTCGAAACAGGGCTGATGTTATACAATAGGGGTCTTATTTCTCTTAACCCACCCCCTCGCACCCCACTCCTCCAACCACGACCACCAACCCCCACGAGGATAGCCCACAGAGGAAATGTTTATTTGTATCCAAAAACACAGAGTGATGTTTCATATCTCTGTTAAAGGTTACTCTGACTCAAGAACTACGGTTACGTTTACACTTTATTTTGTATGCTTCATTTCTTCACCTCTTCTCCCTTGGCAATCTGCTCTCAAGCATAGTAGTTTAGTATGTTTTCAGTCCTTCAACATGCTAACGTAAACTCTGCATTTCCTCTGGTTTTTTTTTTTTCTGTTGCAGGAGGGGGCCTTTGCTCTGGTGTTTAAAAGCCGTCATTTCCCTGGAGAAGCAGTGGCCACCAGGTTAGTATGTATACACACACACACACACACACACACACACACACACACACACACATTGTTCGTTTCATTTCATTCCACATCAAGGTCCAGTGCACTGGAGATGAGTCACCTCTGTTATAACCACAATAAAGCAATATCAAGTATAAGTTGAGGCGGCGTTGATTCACGCTATGTGGGATCTTGCAACATTCATTACATACGTCACGTGCTATGACTCTGTAACCTGCTGAGCTAACAGTGATGGGTGTGATCATGGTTCATGCGTGAGTGTTTGTGTGAGTTCCCGTCCAGCTGCTCCTGCCAGCACTGTGTGTCTGGAGACCCCAGCTGAGGGGGAGCAGAGGAGAGGTTGAGTCCAGGTTCCCCCTCTCCCTCCTGGGCCTCTGGCCTCCAGGCTGCTGGCCCATACCGGCCTCCCTCTGACTCACTAATGGGGAAACTAGAGAGTTTCCTGTTTCATCTCTGGGAAATGCCCCGGCCAGCAGCGCTCTCACTTAATCACTTCTCATCTCTTTATTTCACTTTATTTCTTTCCTGGTTCAGTGAACCGTCATGGATCATGGAAAGGGAGATTGCAGGAGAGAGAGTGAGATAGAGAGAGAGGGATGAAAGGGCAAATAAATGGAAAGAGAGAGGAGGATAAATGGGTGTTGACCTATTGTTTAGGCTAACAGGATCCCTGGCAGATCTGACGGTTATGCCAGGTCACAGCTTGGCACGCCTGCAGATAGATTCTGTAAACTTTAACTAATTTGGCATAACCATTGTCACTGGGTCATACATCGCTTTAAGACGAGAGACTATTTCCTGACTCCGGTGATAGCAGTGTGCTGAACAGTGTGGACTCAGAAAACTTAAACTTTAATGTCCTCCAAAAGGTGATTTGTGGTACAGGACAGAACATATTGCACATTACAAGCACATCAGATAAGACCAACCATGCTGCTGTTCGCCACGGTGCAGCGCCCATGCCGGTACCTCTATCTAGCTGTGATACACAGAAAGAATGTTCATGGTTAATGTGTCTCTCAGGGCTGTGGCACGGAGGAATGGTTGTAATTACCCAGTGATGCTTGACTCCACTCCCTCCCTCACTCCTTCCCTCCCTTTTTCGTCAAGTGACAATAAAAACTTTAATTCCCTGCTTCTCATGTTTTGTCTCTGTGTATTGTTCTCTTGTTCTCCCGCTTTCGGTCCTGCTGTATCTCCTTTAGTCGCTCTTACTGCATCCCTTTGCCGCTCGCTCCTCCTCGTCTCTCCCTCCCTCAGGGTAAATATTGTATTGGATAGTGACCACATGTTTCTGTTTGCAAGCTTCCCTCCTTAAGCCCCACACCCTTTAAAACAACCGGCAGTCTTACGTCAATGTTGCCTAGCCCCAGGGAATGGCTAACCAGAGAGAAAAGGCATGTAGACAAGAGAGAGTGCAAGATAGAGGAGAAATAAGGACAGGCTTGTTTTGATGTAATAGCTCAAGCAGTTTGCCAGGAGCCAGCATCTTAGTAACTAACTTGCCATACGCAGTATGTTTTATACTAGAGTGTTTACACTGCTTCCGTGAGAAGATCGTGTAAACCATGTGTCTATTTTAAGGATGGTTTTTTACCTTTGAATTTTCCTCGCTGCCCCTAGGCGCACCTGCTTACCCTCATACACGTAGCAGCCACTCAAGCCAAGCCCGCATAAATTCCTGCCCCACGAGGAAGCCAAACTAAGCAAATGAATTTCACAGGAATCACCACTGTCATAGGTTTGGTTTACCCCACTAATGATGAAAAAAAAAAAAGAAGAAGCTGAGAATGAGTTTGGAAAAAAAAAAACAGGGCAAAATCAGCCACACTTGTATGCAATGCTACTTAAGTTGTAGAGCTGGAGACTGAGTTGATACAGAGAGGAAAAGATTAAATACAGTGAGGACATGTCAAAGGGTGCCATTGTTGTCTGGAGTACACAATATGACTTTTTCTTCTGGATTTGGAGGGGTGGCAGAGATCCCTGCTCACACGATCCTTTGTAATGTAACACTCAGCTTTCATTCATATAGGTGGTACCGTGTGTGTGTGGTTGTGCTTATCTCCAAAACCTGATCTGTCCCCCTCTCCCATGTTACCCAAACTTCACTTTTTACTTCTTCCTCCTTTCCTCTCCCTCCATCCATCTCTCTCTCTCTCTCTCTCTCTCTCTCCATCTCGGCTTTATTTCTCTTCCTCCCGACAGGAGAGGAAGTCCGTTGCTCATTGGCGTGCGAAGCAAGTATGAGCTGTCAACCGAACACATCCCCATCCAGTACAACAGTGGTAAGCTGTGTGCCGCTCCCTGTGTGCCATTATCCGCTTACACCGTGCCTAAAACGTTTTCTTTCTTACACACAGACATAAGTATGCACATGTACACGCACATTATCACACAACACGCCTCTGGGACAAACCCAGTGGAACCTGCATTATCTGTTATGATGATCATATGTAGGCATCTTTTTCAGGCTTCACATAAATCACACATTTCCATGATGGTGTATTAGCTAAAAGGTCGGATATATGTGTTGTTTATGTGTCTAAGATGGTTTTTTGTAAACATGTTAATATTCTAACACACACACACACAGAATTCATACTAATACCTATTTCCCCCGCCCCCATGCTAATCAACTCGTATTTATTAGTTTGTCTGAGCTGTATCTAGATATTCCAACATTCATGATGCGACAGTTACGTTTCATTTAATCCATATATGTGATGAAATTCTTATCCTTTTTTTATTTTCATCTTTTGTTTTTTAACCGTGTGTCCTTCTGTAGCTCCAAACTACTCAGTCCTGAGGGACAACCCACAAACCTCAAATGGGACAGAGGCCCTGGGGGTATCAGCACCCAGAGGTGGGCCTCCACTGTAGTGGAATCCATGGAATAAGATCTGTGGTGGATTGTTGGTAGGCGGAAGAGGCCTCTGAACACTATACTAAAAGTCAGAATCAGCTTTTAGATTCGTTTGTAGATAGATAGGAGCAGAGATAACCAGACATAAAAACGATTTAAAAAAAATAATAATAAACATAGAAATTTGGGAGTATTTTTTCTATACATTATACACTATGTCAGTGTTAGAGTGGGGCTCACTGCTCTCATCGGAAGTTATAAATGTCAGTAATAGCAAGAACACTGACTTGACTTGATAACAACAAAAAAAAAGAAGTAGAAGAAAATTGAAGTTTGGATTTCAGATGTAAATTGAAAAAATAATGCATAAATGAAAACCTCCACTCATGCCAGTGCTTACATATCGCTGACCAAAACCTTTATTTAGCTCCTTTTAATTAAATGTATTGCTAGCAGGGGAAATAACATTAAATTGTTATTGATTAAAAATAACCTCAGCATGTAGTGCTCTGTGCATCAAGCTCAGGCTGCTTAGCTGTTTTAAAATCACAGCTCCGTGTGGCTTACTGCTTAAGCAATAAATCAGTTAGAGTGTGCAATATGGAACACAGTGAATAGTTCAGCAGGATATGGAGAAAGTTAATAACTCTCATTTGTTTCAGTCAGGTCTCGCTGATGCATCCTACAAGTTCAGAGGCCTCACAACCTAAACCTCATAGCTTTAGACGTCTATCCCACTGATCAAGAGATGATTGGATGATCCTGTTCACTTCACTTTCTGATGGGATGCTGTGATCTAACCAACTTACAACGGGACATTGTCCTAACAGCCCTAACCCTTCAGCTTTTTCCTAAAATTGACTAATCCACTTTGACTGTGTGAAAATTACCCTCTAGGGCTACTGTCGGAATCATACAAGATACTATGTGGCTTTTTTATTCACCGTGCAATAGCTCTCTTTTGGAAATTTCTTAGCAAGACATTTATCTTGCGTTATTTCCAGGGAGTTCTGTGCATACTTTGGGAGGCCAGTGGTCTTATGGAAACTCGCTCAAATCCTTCCTGCAAAGAATGCGGTTGTCAGCCACAACCATAATTTAAGTTAGACAGAGTTTCTTTTACAACTTTTCTAAGATGCTTGTTGCAAGGAGCCATCTGCAAGTGCGATTGCTTCATTTAATTTTGGGTGAGCAACAAAGCCTGTTTTTGGGCTCCATTCTCATACTTTTGAGAAACCACTGTCGGAGAGTAGACTGTACTGTACTGAGGACTGGGTGTCTTCGCCCTTTTATCTGTTTACTTAAGATTTATGGTGCTTCGTGATTCAAGTGGGGACGGAGCCAAAGTCCAAGGCCCAGCATGAGAGCTCAGGCAGAATGAGGTGTGGGGTCAGTGGAGAACCAAGATGGGAGTGGCTTTTTAATGGTGGAAAACAGGTCTAGATTAGATTGTAAAGATAGGTGACCTATTGTGAGTGAGGACTGTCACTTCCTTCTTGTAAGTGCTATGTGCAGCATTTCAAACATCAATACACTGTAGCACTCTCAATTTTATTGTGATACTTTGGTATAATTACTGTAAACAGTAAGATCATGAGTCAATACTGAGATGAGTGGTAACCTCTGTCTCATACTAGTGCTATTGGTAATGCTAGTGCTTCTCAAAATAAAGGTCAAATTTCCCATAAATCCGTTCATTTCCTATTATAAAGAGGATGTCCCATCTTGCCTCCCATGGCACATGTTTGTTTTCTCGTTTACTTTACTCAAGGGGATTAGCACAGCAGAAAATATTTTTTCATCAGCCTTTTATTCATTTTTCTCCACCATCTGCTGTTTGAAAAACTCTTCACAGCTGTAGCCCTGCTTGCACGGGAAGAGCAGTGCCTTTTCCCCTTTGTACTGTAAAGCAATAATCCCGTGTGCTGTAAAACAATAAGGAAGGTTTCCTGTGTAACCAGGCCTGGTGGCGCACAATCTAAAATGCAGTACAGAGGTCATAACGGTAGAAACATTTTTTATATTAGAAGGATAAACCCCCTGAGATGAATCATCTTGTTTTACGAGGGTCCTGAACACAAATATACAGAAAATACAATACATTAAGCAGAACAACACAAATACACACACATACAAAATTAAAACTCCCAGGCCTTGCCACTCCCTGGTGCCCCTAAAATGTCAAAATGCGTATGTACATTTATCCATACAGAGCAACATACATGCAATAACATACACCTACACAATGGAGATACATTCTTTCAATATTTGAAATGTAATACGAAGCAAGAGCCGCAAAACAGGTTGTCTCAGTCAGATGGAGGTTTCAAAATTAAAGGCATGCCATGTAAATGGCATGTAAAAAAATGCATACCGGCTGCCAGTCCTCTTGTAGATGGTCTTTTTTTATTCATACTTTTATCTCAAAATGAATGAGGTATATATTGATGTTAAAATGCTACATATAACACCTTTAGCAGTGCAAGTGAATGACTGAAAAAGGGCAGTGGAAAGACACTGTGGAGCACATGTGCCAAACCATGTGCCTTGGAGGGCCAAAAGGCTGCAGGTTTTCATTCCAACCAAAAACTCCACCAGGGTACTGATCACTGATCAGCTCATCTTCAAGCAGAGAGAAGGGACTGAGCAGTGAAATCAGCTGGTGGAGTTTCTGGTTGGAATGTAAACCCGCAGCCTCTCGGCCCTCCATGGCACCGGTTTGACACCCCAGCAAACACGTCAGAATCACCACCTCTCAAAATCTTTAACCTGGTTGAACAAATCACATTTTCAGCAATCTCAGTTATCACTTGAACACTCCACTGAACATCCGTCCCGATCTGATTAGAAAACCTGTATTTCATGATGCTAAAAAAAAAACCCATTTCCGCGCAGTGAGTTTACTGTGTCTGGAAGCAGAGGTGAAGGATTCAAGTGATAGGCACATCTTGATTGTTTTAGCAAGCATCACTGAAATGTCTGAAAGTGTATGACCTCTGACCTTTGAACTTTAACTTGTGACCCCGTAGCTCTCTTCAAGGAAGAAGTTCAGGAGAGGAACAGCCATAACCGGCCGGATTGCACTAACACTCTCAACTTTGTGGGGGATGGAAAGGCCGTGGAGTATTATTTTGCCTCTGATGCCAGGTGAGAATCCAGCTGTCTATGTGACTGTATGTGCTGTGTGTGTGTGTGTGTGTGTGTGTGTGTGTGTGTGTGTGTGTGTGTGTGTGTGTGTGTGTGTGTGTGTGTGTGTGTCTGCAGGCACTCTTGTGATTGAGGATCGTTGCTGCATGTTGTCTGTCTCTTAAACTTCGAAACATTCCTGTCTTGCCCACCTTTATCCCATCTACCTCATTGGAAACATCAGATCAGTAGACCTCATCATCACCATCGTTACCTCTCTCTCTCTCTCTCTCTCCCCCCTCAGTGCCATCATCGAGCACACCAACAAGGTGTTGTACATGGAGGACGATGACATAGGGGTGGTGGCCGGGGGGAAACTCTCCATTCACAGGATGAACCGGCAGGCCGGCGAGGACCCCGTCAGAGCCATCCAGACTCTGCAGATGGAGCTGCAACAGATCATGAAAGGTCAGATAAGGTCCAAAAAGGCAACATTGCCATTTTGATGGAGCTTACAAGGACCGCAACTTATGGCATGGCTTTACAATTTTCAATTTAATTGTGTTGAATGTAATGTTTTGCAAGGTTTATTGTATTTTCTTAATAATTACATCTCTAAAAATGATCATTTTATTAATAATTACATCCCAACTTAAACAATTAGATGTTTACCTACTCTATACATGATTATTGATTTTATGACTTTACAACTCCTGTCATGACCCACAGTTGTGAGAGACTCTATTTGTGAATTCACCTAAAACTTCAGGTTACACCTTCATAAATGTAGTTGTGTTATTAGTTTAGTTTGCTATAATCAAAAATCATTGTTGATTTTACATTTCCATTAAAAGATATAAGGGTTCAGAGGTCATGAAGTATTATTATTTAGAGCTACTTGACAGTGCCATTGTAATGACTTGTACTTGGTCGCCCTCTGCTGGCTCGTCAAGTTATAACATCAAACCAAATGTGCCGTTTTCGGTCTCAGTAGCCATGGATCCGTATTTCCTTTAGACTTCCTTTTTTCTGTGATTACTCAGCAGGAAAACACTTACAAGTTCCTGTGTCAACCAGCAGAATCAGATTTTTTTTCCAATACTGTCTCCCCCTGCAGGTAACTTTGAGTCCTTCATGCAGAAGGAGATCTTCGAGCAGCCTGAGTCAGTGGTTAACACCATGAGAGGCCGCATCTGTTTTGACACCAACACAGGTGAGCCATGATCCTACATCCTGTCTCATTTTCAACAATCAAGGATGTGGACCGCGCCCTGCCTGCTAATCTGATGACCTGAATCAATATTAACACAGGAGCTAATGCGAGCTGCAGCACACACACAGGAGCAGGACATAATTTGTGAGGAGGGACATTGTGTCAATATTACCATAGAGAAAGTAGTTACCTGTATTTTTATATTTTATGCTTTGAAATAACCAGAAATAACTCATTTTTACATAGCAGCACAGTCCCATCCATGATAAAAGAGTGAGGATTTGAAATCTGCAGGGAATCAGGAGTTATACAATATGTTGACGTATCTGCTGCCACTGTCTTGGCTTGTATTCCCTCAGTGGTTCTCGGGGGATTAAAGGACCACCTGAAGGAGATCAAACGTTGCAGACGCCTCATCATGATTGGCTGCGGCACGAGTTTCCACGCCGCTGTCGCTGTGAGTAGACCAATCTGGAATGAGGATGAGTGTGATGATAATTAGTAATGAAAATTCAAAAGGGCCAAAAAATAAGCCTCACCAGTGTTTTTGGTGTTAGTGGTAATGCTCATGATAATGAAGAAGAGGAAAAGGATGTAGGGGAAAATATTCTAAATAAGACTGATGATAGTGATAATCATGCTTGTAATGGAAGTGATGATGATGATGATGATGATGATGAAGACAGTGATGGTGTTCTTCTTTCCTGCTCTGCTTTCCAGACCAGACAGATCCTAGAGGAGCTGACAGAGCTGCCCGTCATGGTGGAACTGGCCAGTGACTTCCTTGACCGCAACACACCCGTCTTCAGAGATGACGTTTGCTTCTTCATCAGCCAATCGGGTGAGAGCACCACGCAATACACTCCACTCCACTCCACTTCAATACTACAAAGCCGCACATGTAATTTTTATGGTCTCAAAAGCAGAGATGATCGATTTCTGTCCTGTAATAAGAGAATTCAGACCATGACATCAGCTCTAAACAGCGAAAAAATATTGGGCCTACTTCACACTCCCGGCTCGGCTCCCCCGTTGTGACACCGTACAACAACAACATCCTCTCTTGTGTGTGTTTTTTTTTCTTTTCCTCCAACAGTGCTCTCATTGTGCTGCAATTCTGCATCCTAAGCAGATCTATTCATTCCCTCTTCTCCCCAGGTGAGACAGCAGACACCTTGATGGCACTGCGCTATTGCAAGGAGCGCGGGGCTCTGACAGTCGGTATAACCAACACAGTGGGCAGCTCTATTTCCAGAGAAACAGACTGCGGAGTTCACATCAATGCTGGGCCTGAGATAGGAGTGGCTAGCACCAAGGTATATTTTATAAACACACACATACACACACACATAGAGATCACAAGGGGATATACCTGTAGATAATGCAGTTTTTATGCGCACTGAGAGCATTTTGCATACAGTTTGACGTTAAAGTGATGTCCTCCCTAAAGGTTTCATTATAACATCGTACCCTGTTAATTGCTATGTAGATTTTTCTCATCACACTCCATTCATCACAGCTCGGTCTCTTAAGGGTTTCATTTTTTTAATGCACGATCCAGGCCTACACCAGTCAGTTTGTGGCTCTCATCATGTTTGGCCTGATGATTAGCGAGGACAGGATATCTCTCCAGAAGAGAAGACTGGACATCATCGCCAGCCTCAAGGTGCTGCCTGGTGAGTCTTCAAAGCCACGCTGATTGACGGGCGCTCAAATAAGTTTAACCTCCTCAGTGGGATCAAGCGACGAATATATCTTCCTGTCCAAATTGCTACATGTAGCCAGCATATCTCTTACCAGCTCCTTTATGAATCATCCCTCCTCCTCCTCTTCCTCCTCCTCCTCCTCCCCACACCCCACATGACTCATTCTGCTGTCCCTCCTTCCGTCCTCCTTCCCCTTCCTCTCCCAGAACTGATAAAGAAGGTGCTGTCCCTGGATGAGAACATCAAGGACATAGCGGATGAGCTCTATCAGCAAAGGTCTCTTCTGGTCATGGGCCGAGGTTTCAACTACGCCACCTGCCTAGAGGGGGCGCTGGTGAGTTAAGAATTCTTGCTGACAGTGGAGGAAAAAAAAGCAATTCACTCTACAACCATTTTCTACAGTATTACAATGCAAAGTGCTACATGATGATGATGGTTTTGTGTGAACAGATCCTAGCTCTCCTTCATTAGGTGTAGCTGGAATAGTGCACCGATTCCATCTCATTACGAATGTCTTGCAATGCAGAAAATCAAGGAGATCACGTACATGCATTCAGAGGGCATCCTGGCAGGGGAGCTGAAGCACGGCCCCCTGGCCCTCATAGACAAAGACATGCCAGTCATCATGATCATCATGAGAGACGCCTGCTACAAGAAGTGCCAGAACGCTCTGCAGCAAGTCACAGCCCGATCGGTAGGTCCTGGAACAATATATGTAGACAGACATGCAGGACACGTTATTTTGCAGTGATGAAACTGATGGAAAACAACTAAGTGAGCGTTAACAGTAGAGTAAATCTGTAGATTACCAAATGTGTACGAAACCGATTATTCAGAGCTCAGACGTGAGTGTCCTGACAATATTCCAGTATCCCTTTGATCACACCTTGGTCATGTAAGTGCCAGGAAAAGACATGGAGTTAGAGCAAAGGTGCGCACACACACGCACACACACCATCAGGCACACTCTTGATCAGCTAATTAATGGTAACACTTCTCATCTCCCCTGCCTCTGCCTGCCTTCTCCACTCCTCTCTCTCTCTCTCTGTTAGGGTCGGCCCATCATCCTGTGCTGCCAGAACGACGCGGACATATCTAAGAATGCCTACAAGACGATCGAGCTGCCCCAGATAGTGGACTGTCTGCAGGGCATCCTCAGTGTCATCCCCCTGCAGCTCTTGTCGCTCCACCTGGCTGTGCTGCGAAGATATGACGTATGTAGTTACTGACGTCTCATTATATGTGAAAAACACACTCTTTTCAGCTCAGAGAAAATTTGCTTCATGATAGGGTTCAGATGATTATGTGGTTATTTTCTTATTGTGAACCACTACTCTGAGGAGATTAAATAAACTGATAAATAACATGCCCAGTGTTTTGCTATTGTAATACTTTTAACTGCATGTAGTAGAATATTGTTTCTATGCATTTGCATAATGTAGTCTTCATGCAGAATCCGTTCTTAAAGACCCAGTTAAATGGGAATTGCATTTTTCACTTTCATGGTGTAATTTATCAATTGAGCTGTTCGTGCAAATTCACTCAGATTCTTACAAATGTCAACACATCAACAGATAGATTTAGAATTGAATTCCTGGTATAAATGATGTTGCGTCCAACCTGCAGCCAGGTTTAAATAATTGCTCGGTTTGGTTGACAGTATGCATAGTTAATGACATGCCCCAAAGCCTGTCAGACAAAAGCTGGCCAGCTACCTGCCAAAAACAAAAACAGAATCTCATGCCTTCATGGTTGAGGTGTGCTCAAGTTCCATCACTGGATCTTTTTATTTGTTCTCCAGAGATTATAGATAGATAGATAGATAGATAGATAGATAGATAGATAGATAGATAGATAGATAGATAGATAGATAGATAGATATTATATGCAGTGGATGACACAATTATAGGAAATGTTAGGCTCTCCTATAATGAAATCCTGTAAGCTTTGTAAGATCGAACCATAAAAAACTGAAGAAAAAAAAAAAAACA
>OMLB01034260.1:0-19975 GCA_900302555.1 Myripristis jacobus | reverse complement strand
TGTGTTTCAGTGGAGGAATACTGTACGTGACGTAGAAATGTGAAAATCAGCTTGGCTTTTAGCTTGGCTTGTTTTTAAACCCACATTTTTCTGTTAACGTACAATGCACACTTAGCTTACTAAGTTACACTGCATATTTGGGCTAATGAATGACATGTCGGCTGAACTGTCTCAGTATTTCAGCCCATCATTAACATCATCATGTCTAACAGACGCAGGCCTTCTCGTGATACGAGCCGATGCTATATTTATTCTCAACTTTGCTTTTTTACGTGGCATTTCAGGTGTAGCTACCTGCCAACACGTCAGTACCCCAAACACATCTGCCTATCTGTTCATTGAAGTGGTCTAGGCATATAGAATTGACATGGGTTGTGTTAGCCAACACCACACGCTGGCACAATACCATGCACTTAAGTGGGTGTCATCTGTGTGTTTAGTTTAGGAAAAGACATCTTCCACCATGTTTCGACACAGCACGTGTCAATAGCAACACATGTTGCTCTGGCATCTGTTGCTATTAACACATCTTTAACACATTTCCTCCTTGTAGAGAGAGCAGTGTTAGCCTTAGCAGACAGCTGATGCACACACTTGAACAGCAGCAGCCTAAATGTGGGTTTAACCGCCCCTGTGTGGTTTTGTAACTCTGCTACATCAGGCTGAGATGCTGACTCTTAATGCCAGCCTAATCTGATATCATAGCCAGCTCACCCTCTCCCAGCCCACTCTGAGAGCCATGGCCACGTCAGACCTCCAGACTGGACTGAACTGCACAGCAGGTTTTTACTTGGTCTGGACCAAAGGCCAGAGTCAGGATGCTCAAAAATTAAGCACATCACTTTCACAAAATCCCCCTTGAAAACTGTCAAACCCATATCCTTTCATAGCTATGTATCAAGGAAAAAAATACAATTTACCTTCTTTCACCCATCTTTTCACATACAATATATTTTTTCATCCTCTCAAATTCCACTCAGAGTTTTATAGTGCGCTTGTAATAATTATCACCTTTTCAAATGCACACATCTCACATTGTCCCATGTCTTCTGAAGTTCTGCTTCTGGTTGTGCACATGGTGTCATTGCCAGAATCCATACATTTCACATTTTCATTCATACATTACATTCATGCACCAGTTAGTATGTAGCAGTTGTTTAATATATTTTCTTTGATGTGTCCTCATACCTGCAACAGCACTATTTCTCTCAGGGGTCATTAAAGCTTCATCCAGTCTAATCAAACCCATTGTGTTGAATTTGAATAAATTCCCTACATCTCACAGGTTACAGCTATATCTAAGTGTGTGTGTGTGTGTGTGTGTGTGTGGTTGAACTTACCTGTGATTGCTTGTCACTAGACATCAGTTGTCCCCTCGCCTGTAACCAGAGCCATGCTGAGTCAGCTGTACACTTAGCTTAGGTCTTCCTGCTGTGGCAGTAAGTGAAGGATTGTACATATGCTGTGCCTGCAGCTGTAATTGTTTTCAGTTGTGATTAATGATCCCTTCATGGTGTTCTCTAGGTTCCAATGTGTGCTTTGCCAGTACAGCAGATGTTTGGGATCGAAACAAACGGGACAAAAAAAAAGAACAAAATGCCACTCTGTTCTGTTGCAGTTTCCATACTGAAAGATGTAACATGTTTTTCTGAGAATGGCCTCTCAGATTATTTGTGAAACAAGGTCTATTTGTGCTGTGTTGAATCTAGGGATGTCACAAGAGTCAACAATCAGGTGCCAAGTCCATATCAAAATTTTGAAAATGATAGCCAACCAGTGCTTGTGTTTTTAGTATCAGTAGTATCAACACAACTTGATCCCTTACTCTATAACTCAGTGTTCTTATTCAAATGTACCCTTAAGTTTAAATACTTGAAAAACTTGCAGTCATGCATACAACACTGTAAATCAATATGAGAGCACATACCATTATGCTTATTGTTAACGCAAGACATTACATACAGTTTGTCTATTTTGAAATCAGTATTTTGTTGGGCTGATTCGTTTTTCACCTGAAGGAACAGGCTGATCCTCAGCTGATCCTGCAAGTTCATTTTCATTTGACTCACAAAACCATGTGGCCACGCTACAACTGAAGTGTCATTGGAAGCCACGAAATGGCTGGACCAATCAACTATCAGTGTGGCTCAGGTGATGATGGCATTGAGAAGTTACAGTGCACTGAGCTGGAAAACCGAAACAACAGTGTAGGTTTTCCTTACAAAAGCAGCATGAATCATGTACTAACATGCCAACAAGCAACAATATGCCTAAAAAAATGCTTGCTCCCTTTCACCATCACAGTTGCTGCTGGTTGTTTAGTTCTGGCGCTCTCATACTACGTCAAATGGTTGGTTTGTTTGAGCGGACAGTCAGCAAATGAAGGACAAACGGTTGGTCCACTCACCTGCTGTATATTTTAGTGAACCCCTGTCGCTGCCACTCCTTTTCCAAATGGTTTAATCCAACAGTGCTGAGACTGTGGGTGCCTTCCTCTCCACAGTATTCCTAAAAAGGATTCCTTACTCCTCCCTACTCCTGATCAGGGAATGCTGGTTAACAGAACTTCAGCCAACAAAATCCTTTCATTCAAAAAATGCCCTGCAGTGTCATCAAGGCAAACATAAATAAAGTTCACTACTGCTGCTGCTATGGTAATATCAAATAATATTGAAATAAACTGTGATCTTAATAATGCAGAACTGATCATTTTGAACTATATGTAACTTGTGTATATTTGGGAAAAAAGAAATCAATTTATGTATTATTCATGTGTAACTGTTATTAGGTAACTGTAACACTTAAATATTTGCTGTATGAGTGATAGCTACAACAACAACACTTACACACCCATATAAGTGCCATCCGCACATCCGACTTCTGTCAGCTGAGATTATGCATTTTGAGTGATTGGTAAACCTGCTTGTCAGCTTCCAGTGATGTGATGAAGTGTTGCTCAGTTCTTCCCTATGCAGTTTGCAGTTAGGATTTCACCTTTTGCCATGGCTTTGAATAAAGTGTATTAATTCTCGATAATTAAGCATCGAGAATTGTTGAATTTCACTGGTATCGGTGTAAACCACCAACATGCTAGTATCATGGCATCCCTAGTTGAATCCATAGCTGTAACTACATTGCCTTTCAGAGAAAATTACCTCATATGCCAGGCATTAGCTCCACATCACCCCATACTCTCATCATTCATACATTTATTTATGCTCTGAAAAAGAATTAAGCTCTGCCCATGCAAAAATATCTTTCTTAGTAGCATTCATTGTTACAGTAGAGATGTTGGCTGGAGGGGCAAGTGATGGGAGGACTGCAGGGAAGGAGGGAGAAATCCAGAGAGGGTAGGGGAGTGAGAGGATGATGGGAGCGTACAAGAACGACGCAGGCAGACGAAGCCAAAGGGAAATGGAAAGAGAGAGAGAGCGAAAGAGAGCCATGACAAAAAGTAAATGTCTAGGCAGCTCTCCCTTTGGGTGTAGGGAGTGAGCCAGCTGGACTCACACATGAGAATGGAGAGGGAGGAGAGGGAGAGGAAGCCAGGGAGGCAGAGGGGGAAAGTAGATAGAGAGATGAAAGGATTCATTTTTCATCTGAGTAATGGTGTGGCTGAAGACCCACACCTCCAACATCTGAAGGCGCATTTTCTTTCAGTGTGCCTGTTTCTGTGTCTGTGTGTGTTTTAGTTTGTTTGCACAGCGATAAAACAGAAGTTAAGTGACAAAAATAGAATGGTAAAACAACAGAGAGGACAAGAAAAAACGACGGGTGCAGGAGAGAAACCCAAGGGGCTTATCAACAAAAAATTCGAAACAAAAATCAATATGACAAGCTAAAACGAAGTGTAATTCGATAGCACCATCCAACTAACAGCAAAACACACAGCCTAATGGGAAATGCTGCAACGAGAGGCACTAAAAGACAAGGTAAACAAATCAAAATAGTCCTGATGAAGAAAATGAAATCAGAGGGGAAGTGAAAGTGTGCCAGTGAGTGGGAGGGTTTGAGTATGTGAGTGTGTGTTTAAAGAGGAAAAAGATAGGAGGAGGAAGAGCAAGAAGAGTGTGTGGAGGAGGGGTCCAGGGTTTTTAATTTGTCTGTTTTACTTATTTAACCAGGTTAGTCTCAGCGAAATCAGTAAGCTCCTTTCAAAATTAGACTTA
This sequence comes from Myripristis jacobus, assembly GCA_900302555.1. Lineage (NCBI taxonomy): Eukaryota > Metazoa > Chordata > Actinopteri > Holocentriformes > Holocentridae > Myripristis > Myripristis jacobus. Next base: position 15,806 of record OMLB01034260.1, on the reverse strand, counting down.
TCCATGAGAGCAGCAGCACATTTCAATACAAGCAGTGCAATAATAATACCTTCCTTAAATTTTCACCTCTATGTACAGTCTGTTGCAGAGGGGGCAGAGCTCATGAATGCTTTGTTAATAATAGGGAGGCTTGTCCATCATGGCCTTAAAAATAAATGGATGGACATACATGGCCAGTCAGCCCTGCAGTACAATGTGCATTCATGATTGAGACCTCTACAGACGGTGACAAATGTCAGTGCTTGATGATTAACTCTATCTGACGTGCGCAGGCACTGAGAAGATGTGTTCATACTCTACAAATCTCACTAGTCAAGTAAAACAGAACCACAACCAGTCACTTCTAGACTCAAAAGGAAACTGCCAATTCCCTCTAAAACTGAACCTTAATTGTTTTTTTGTTTTGTTTTTTACATTGTTTTCAACATGTGGCTTTAAATGAATTTTGACTGTTTCCTCTTAGCATTAGAAAAAGGCTTTAACACAGTTTGCCTGTTGTGTTTCCTTCTCAGTATTGAAATGATTACTTAATTAGCCAGTCAAAACAAAATTAATCGATTCTAATTTTGATAATCCGTCAATTGTTTTTTGGTCATCTGTCATGTAAAGATTTGCTAGTTACAGCTTCACAAATGCTAAGGCCTTCTTGCTTGTCTCTGTTCATAGCATTACTTTTTTTGGCTGCTGTCAGACCTTGGAAGCAATTTGAAAACGTGCCTTTGGGTTATTTGTGATGAACATTTTCAAGATAGACCGATTAATTGAAAAAATAACCTGTATATGAAGTGACAGCTGTAACAATTGTTAGTTGCAGTGCAGTTTCCTGTTGCATTTGCACCCCTTCTGCTTTAAATGAGTTGCAAGCGCTGCAAGTACATGTATGTATGCGTACACGTGACTAGTATGTGTATGCATGTAGCCTAGATGTGTATGTGCATATATCTTTTTTATTCACACGCTTGTTAATTCCTGTTGCTCTTTCTTAAATCACCCAAACCACGAGTACCTCTGTTTTTGTCAAGGTCTTGAATCTTGAATATTGAAGCCTTTACCTCTTTATGTATGTAGTCCAGGCTGCAGTTCTTTTTAATGCTGTCACAGTGCCATGGCCAAGATGGAGCAGCTTTACAATTCAGGAAGCTTGGGGTGCTTTCTAGCCTTGTTTGATCACAGCGGCCTCAACCCTGCTGCTTCTTTCTTCCTCGCTCTTTCTCTCTACAAGCATGAAAATGAGTGACTGCTTGTGCCCCCCTCGCCTGTCAAACCGAAAGGCTGAAATATCAGGCTCCATTTAACCTGTGGCTGTTTTGTCAAGGAATAGCAAACAGCCGTGACTGTCCGCTGTTGCATAGCTACACACTGCTGTGTCCTCGCCCACACACACACACACACACACACTCTCACAGAAACACACTAACCGTCCCTCTGGCCAAGAATAACACTCCTCCTCCTCCTTCTAAAACATCAGCGCAAACACTGCTATATCTCTCTAGACACACAGAAATGCGTCACGTGGCCGCACACAAATACACACAGGCATGGACATCCATCAGCATATAATAACCACTTGCTTAGTCCCTGTTGATGGCTGCACACGCTTGTGGTGGAAATGCATGTAGAGCAGAGAAGAGTGAACATGCCCGAGCCTAATGCTGCATGTGCACGAACGCCACTCGGTGTGTTTGTAAAGTGTATGTGTTTATCGTACATGAGTATGTGGTCACATGCCGCAGTTAGAGGTATGTTTAGACAGCAGGGAGAGCCTCAGGATCTCAAAGCTGTCAGCCTCTCTCTGTCTGTGTTCTCCTCTACGCACACGTAACACACATACCGCAGAACATTTGCAGCAGTGACCTCAGATCCAACCCACTCTTACTTTAGTCTGATGAACAAACTGGCCTGTGAAGCGGCGCTGGATGTGTTTTGGAACGATAGCTCGGTTGGCTGTGGTCTAGGCTGAAAATGAAGTGAGTAATGCCAGGGCCGCACAGATGGTAACCATATTAGGCCCTGTCATTCACCGTGGATCAATTTGGTGATTCAGTGGATTGACAAGAGGACTCCAAGTTCCTCTAACACTGTAATAAGCTTATCACCGTGTTGTAGGCCTTTTGATGTGCTGTGACTTATTTATCATTCTGCCTGGCCTTTTGAAGATAGGAAACTTTACTACTGCACTGCCTGGTGTGAAGACACTCATGGTGTTTTTGGTGCTTTTCTGTTTTGTTGTTGGCCCCCCTGCAGACAGTGCTGGTGGTCCTGACTGTTCAGCAGGATGAGTGAGGCGGAGGGCCAGTTCTACAGCGTTCAGGTGGGAGACTCCACCTTCACCGTGCTCAAACGCTACCAGCAGCTCCGCGCCATCGGCTCCGGGGCCCAAGGCATTGTCTGGTGAGGCCACCATGCAGTGACCAACCAAAACAGGCCTGAGACATGCAGAGCCAGTATGGTCTTTGCTATCAGTTTCTTTCCTTATGTTTTTGTCCCCCTCTTTGTGTCCATCACCAGCCCAGTGTCAGAGAATGCACACAGACTGTGTGTGTTAGAACCTATTTTATTGTCTCAAACTATTGAGCAACTACTGCTCCACCCTGTGAACAAGGGAGTGTGCAGCAATGCTCTGCTTCCAGTGTCTAAAGTGAAGATAAAGTAACTTATCCTTTTTAAAACCTGAATGCATAGGTAGCTCACTTTTTGCTAGTCAAGTTTATTATGTGTCAAACATCAGCTTTATTCAGATCATTTTTGTTTTCCTTGCTAACCACTGTTCCTGTTTGTACCCAGCTCTGCTCTAGATTCAGTGCTTGGTATACCGGTGGCGGTGAAAAAGCTGTGTCGGCCCTTCCAGAATCAGACCCACGCAAAGCGCGCCTACAGGGAGCTGGTGCTGCTCAAATGTGTCAATCACAAAAATGTAAGACAAAAAAAATACAAGCTCTTTCTCCTACCTCATGGGTGATCTGTTTAATACAGATATTACAGTGTGCCCAGTGTAACATAATAATGCAGCTATGGCTGTCTTACTAACCATATTAGATTGCTGCAGGACAGTAAAAATTAGTGGCAGTCAAACCAAATGACATGCAAAGTTACATCATCTGCTAAGACAGCACAGAGTTAAAAATAGAAATAATACACAAGCTTGAGAAAAAGAAAAGGTCAACTCACTGGATTTCAAATATAATTTCTTGCTCAGAGTGAGAGGATCCAGACAAACCCGCTTACTGCTCTCCCTTCACTTGGCTCAGTCTCCACTGTGGAGTGGATGTAGATGGGAGACGAACAGAGTGGACTAATGGCCTGTCTCTCTGCTTGCAGATTATCCGTCTGATCAATGTGTTCACGCCTCAGAAGTCCCTGGAGGAATTCCAGGATCTGTGAGTAGCAGCGGAGTGTTTTTGGCTTTAACTATCTACTCTGCACTGTCATTTCCTGCAGATTTCAGATATTTTAGCTGAAGCTTTTCCTTATTGCTGCTTGTGTCCTCTGACTGTGTTTTTGTTCCTTATTGATCCCTTTCTTGCCCTTACCACTCCCTTCTCCTCTCCCAGGTATCTGGTGATGGAGCTGATGGATGCCAGCCTGTGCCAGGTGATCCACATGGACCTGGACCATGAGAGGATGTCCTACCTGCTCTACCAGATCCTCTGTGGCATCAGACACCTGCACTCTGCTGGCATCATCCACCGGGTGAGATGACAGGGCTGTGGGCAGAGGGGTGGAGAGGACGGGAACAAAGGGGATTAATAAGACAGCGAGGATATTTTCACACACTGTCTTAAGTCATTTAATTAACCATCAGTCGCAAAAAGTTGTATTTAAGCAAATGGGGCAAAAAAACTGTCAGTGTGGTAAGATACTCTAATTTGTAGAGTATCAGTGTATTTCAAGATGGTTCAGGAGGTTTTAATAAATGGTTTTTTATACTACTGAAGTGATCTACTAAATATTCCAGAAACAAGTATGAACTAGTGCACCAGTTTTCTCCAGAATAACTAGGGGTTCATTCTAATATCCCGCCACTCACAATTGAAAATACCACTAGTGGGGAAATAAATATCTATGTCTATATTTCTATAAATTGTATTGCTTCTCCCACAGGACCTGAAGCCCAGTAACATTGTTGTGAAGTCAGACTGCACTCTCAAGATCTTGGACTTTGGCTTGGCTCGGACAGCCTGCACTAACTTCATGATGACCCCCTATGTGGTGACCAGATATTACCGCGCCCCAGAGGTCATTCTGGGCATGAAGTACAAGGAGAATGGTAAGGAGGAGAACCACTGCACTGAACTGAACCATTGTAAAGCCATGTTTATCATGGGTTAGCGGAAAACAGTTTTGAAACATATTTAAACAAATGTCCTTTGGAGGTGTCTTGTTCTTTCCAAGCAAGCTGTTTATGTTAATGATCCGTTGGCTTTGTTGATCATAGTTTTTGTTTTTTCCCTGGTCAAATTCTAAATTGATAAAGTCTGTGTAATGTAATTTCTGTCTTCATTGCTAGTCCCTAATTGTTCAGTGATCAAATACCACCACCAAGTGAAAACAGCCACAAAGCTTGGCCCCTCCTCAAGCACAAGCCGGATATGAATTTTGGCTTAAAATTGTATTTTCTGAGTAATGTTTTTTTGCCTGAAAGCAAGGCGGAGACATATTGCCAAATCTGAGCAGCCCTTGGCTTGACATTTTCTCCAACAGCTGCACAAAGATGCAACAAAGGATAATATTAAACATGTGGATTAGAAAATTTCGGAAATGACATTTATTTTTGCTGTTGGTTAACATTAGCTGGAGGGCGAACTACTAGATACAATAACAATCCAAAGATCAAACATCCAGATATGCTTGCTCCCTCAGGCTTGCAGATTGCTGCGTCGTTTGCAGAAGACTGTGTTTCTGAATGCAGAAATCTGAGCTGGTTACTTGTTTCACTCACCACTTCTCAGCAATCCCTGCTGATATTAACTAGTTCTGTTATGCTTAACAAAAACAGAAAAAATACACATTTAATGTTTAGGGGATCTGTTGGAGCTGTGGTTCATTGGCGTTATTGATAATTGATGATCACAAACGGATGTTCTTGCTGCCTTAGTGGACCTGTGGTCGGTTGGCTGCATAATGGCTGAAATGATCTCTCACAAAATCCTCTTCCCTGGAAAGGACTGTATCCTTCCCTGTTTATGTGCTTGGTGTTCGGGTTCTCAGTGTTGGGACAAGGGACCCACAAGAGACCTAAAAGAGGTTCCACATCATCCTCCTTAAATGAGGAATAGTTTAACATTTTTTTTCTTTTCCATTCATAATTCACTGCCATGAGCAAACTTAATGCAAGACCCATCCTCTCACTGAAGTCAGTGTGATTTAAAAAATGTGATAATGGTTACTGTTTATCTGGCAAGTTGGTTATAAAAAGGTTTGGGAGGCCCTGGTGTACGTTTTTATACAGTGACCTGGGCTACAGAAAAAAAATCTTAGGAATTAGGAAGTCTAACTAACACATAATAGCAGGCACAATGACAAGTGTAAACACTGTGAACAGGTTTAGTTTATGATTTATGTATTGCCTGTGTGAACTAGAGCTAAAGTGCCCTGAGGCGAGGCCTTATCAGAGCACAAAGAGCTTTTAAGTCCAATGATGCTGAAATAGAGGGAAGAGGGAGGAGTTTAAGCCTATTTGTCAGAAATACACACTCTAAAGCAAACAGTTGACTCAGAGAGAGAGCCATACCTCATCAGACTTTGCCAAGCTCCCATACACACACACACACACGAGCACACGGAAAGCGAGAGAGGCGGCGCAACAGCTGTGTAAACTGATAAGCAGAGCTGCAGAGCCGAGGAGAAGCGCCTGGAAGGCTGCGTCTGGTTCCCAACCCAGAGAGAGAAAAGAAAGCCAGGCTGAAGATGAATATGGCGAGAACATCAGGCCGCAGCACGACTAGAGGATGAACAGAAATAAAAAGCACCTCCATTTCAGAATTTTGTCATTCATGCATCATAAATGTTAAATCGTGTGACTTGCATGTCATTTTACTCTACATTTTTTTTGTGAATTCTATTATATGGTTGATGTCGTGATTATTTTTTATTGATTGTGATATGTATGTGTGTGCTTGTGTGTGTGTGTGTGTATTTGTGGTTGCGTTTGTGTTCTTTGTTCCCAGTGGACATCTGGTCAGTGGGGTGTATCATGGGAGAGATGGTGAAGGGCAGCGTCATCTTCCAGGGCACCGACCGTATCCTTCACCGCTCTCTCTGTCTCCCCCTTTTCCTCACTTCTTTCACTCTCCATCAACCCTCCATCTTTCCCCCTTCTGTTTCTGTCACCTTTATTTGCCTTTCGCATATCTCAATTGCCTGGACTATTTTCTTGTCCTATTTTTTTCCCCCAGGTCTTGGTACTCCATCCCGTCTTTCTTATCTTGTCTGCCTAGTCATTTTCCGATTGTCCCCTTCAACATTATTTTGTTGAATAGGACCACTCGGGTGTTTCAGCAGAACCCGACGTGTACAGAAGGCTGCTGTCTTCCCTCCTCAGTGATAATCAATGGAGTTGTTGGAATTCAGATGTCCATCTGCCCCCTTAATTGATAGAGGGAATCAACTTCTTGAAGCGGCTCAAATCATTTGCATTTATATTGGTTATTTCTCTGTTTCTAATGGTTTCAGATGCCTCTCCACCCACCACCTCCTCTCCATAGTAATGTCTATTTCCAACAGACTAAGGTGTTTTTGTCAGGGTGTAGTGTTCCTTAGTTTAATGGAGTAGAATCGTTTTTGGGGGGTCAGGAAAGGCTTTAGCTGCAGTTATAATGGTCAGCAGTGTTCTTGAATGTCCAAATCTGTTTTTTGCTTTTTCCCCACATGGAACACTGTGGGTATACACTGGATTTACAGCCCATGTATAACAGAATTAGAGGGGGTATATTAGTTTAGTCACAAAGGTAATATGTCATTTAATTCCACGCCCTAGCTTTAAATGCATCCCTCTCATTTGCCTGAATTACATCCCCATATTGAAGCAGATTTTTTCCATAACAAGTGCATGTCCAGACATCGACCAGTGGAACAAGGTGATCGAGGTTCTGGGCACGCCGAGTCTGGAGTTTATGAACCGCCTGATGGAGACGGTGAGGAACTATGTGATGAACAAACCGCAGTATCCCGGGGTGAACTTCGCTGATCTCTTCCCCGACTGGGCCTTCCCTTCTGACTCAGAGCATGACAAGCTAAAGAGTAAGAAACCCACATAACTCATTACATGCAATTTTGCACTCCCAGATATACAGTAGAGTTAGTATGGTACGGTTACATTTGATTAATTTGACTGATGCACCATGCAGTACCATTTCACAGAAATTTTAGAAGGTTATCAAATTAGTTGAGGCCTCACCTAGAACATTGCCATGATGTACAGATTGTGGCTGTGTTTTTTCCTGCATTATAATGTCATTTTCCAACAAAATAAGCTGCTTGCAGGGCTTTTATTTGGGACTTGTTATACAGTATTTCTTGAAGGGCCACAGACATTGTTCAGTTCTTCCCTAATATGTGGCATCTAGAGCTGGAGAATAAGAGAGCAAATGCTGGCATCTTGAGAGATGTTATCACTGCAAGAGGAAGTCATCAGTTCTCATGAAGACTGCCTAAATGAAGTGATGTCATAGTCGTGTTCCCATAGTAACAGTGCCCTTCCTCCGTTGCCATAACAGCGGGTCAAGCACGGGACCTGCTGTCCAAAATGCTGGTCATCGACCCTGAGAGCCGCATTTCCGTGGAGGAGGCCCTCAATCACCCCTACATCCATGTGTGGTACGACCCTGCTGAGGCAGACGCGGTGAGCAGGCTTGCGACAGTTCAGGGGTGTAACTCTTATCAGTGCCACGCTCATGTCTTACTCTGCTGTGATTCATTTCTCTTTGTTTCCCAGCCTCCTCCCCAGATCTCAGATAAGCAGCTGGAGGAGAGGGAGCACAGCATCGAGCAGTGGAAAGGTAGGACGCACTGCCCTCTAGGGAAATCCATCAGTAGTGCAAGCTCAGCTCAGGTGTCCTTTTGCATTGCAAATATGACGACAGAGGAAGTGTGTGATAATGACACTGGTCACTTTCTTTTCTTCCACAGAGCTCATTTATGAAGAGGTTATTGACTGGGAGGAGAGGAACAAGAATGGGCTGATGAAAGAAGATTGCTCAGGTACATTTGCAAAGCATTCTTTCAGTTTCTGCCATACATCATGTACCAACCTGCTTTAAGGATCTTAAAAAAAAAAAGAAAGAAGTATAAGCTTGTGATACAGTGCTATGGGCAGTTGCAATAAGCCTTTGCAATCAACAAGCACTTAAACTTTCCACTTGTGGGCTCTCTCTCCACCGCGTGCGTGTCCTGTGTCAGATGTGGTGTCCGGCTCGGCCTCCCAGTCCTCGTCGGCCAACGACATCTCGTCCATGTCCACGGAGCAGACCTTGGCCTCGGACACAGACAGCAGCAGCATCGACACACTGACGGGACCGCTGGACGAGAGCCAGTGAACACAGTCCACCGCATGGCCACATGTCTCTGCCTGTCTGTCTGCCTCACTGTCCCCCTCCTCTTCTCCCAAACATCATATCCAAATATCAATCTGCCGTCACCTTTCTCTCTCTCTCTCTCTTCCCCCTGTTTTCTCCCTTCTTCCCCATTGTCCTTTCTTTCCTAAATATTTTTCTTTCCTCTCATCAGCCTCAATGGATAGTTCTATTTTTCTATTTTGATTTGTGTGTGATCTGATGGGTCTTACTGAACCCATCAATTTCACCCACAAACTTTGTTTTGGACTGCTGCCTAGAGGTCAACGTTGCGCTATCTGTTGGGTCAGAGGTTTATCATTCTAAATTCTTTGTGGATATTTTCAGACTTGATCATGTCTACTCTGATGTATGCATCCACGTTGATTTTCAGATTACCCGGAAGAGGTTGGGTGATTGTTGTTTGTTCTTTATGCCTGTATCTTAAAAAAAAAAGTTTTATTTTTTTTAGTGAATATTGAGTTGAGACCTCAAGAGGTTCTTGTCATCAAATTTGAGCAGAGAAGCACTGAACGTAGACCACAGCTGCCGGCTGCTCTCCTGCATGTTATGTCGAAGTGAACAAAAGCTTACAATCAGTTGATCGAACCAACCGTTTGATGATCAAACACTAATCCGTTGTTTTGGTCGATCTTTTAGCTAGCTAGCAGTATTGCGAAATCCCGAGTGGTGCTTTCCCACGTTTTTTTTTCCTTTCTCTCTTTTTAATTAATTGGCTTGAGTGATGTGAATTTGAGCTTTTACTCCCGACAGCAAGGGGAAGCTGTGGTTGCAGTGTTACAGTTTTATTTCCTGATATAATGTACTGTATGTAAAGGTGTCATGATCTGATACTCATTGTGTATGTAGACCCTTTTATTGAGAATAGATAAAAGTGTATTTGTTTTGTTTAGAAATTCAATGTACATGTTGAACTATATCTTGCAATCACCCCATTTGACATAAGGTACTGACTATCAGTGTGTATATCAAAAGAACAACATAATCCTGTAAATTTGGGAGAGAGAAAAAAGATCCATGTAATCGTATTTATTTTTGTGTTCTTGCAAAGTGTTGCACACAATTGATGACATTGGGGCCCACGGAAATCAAGTTTCTTGTCAAAGCATTTCATAGACAACCCGGTACATGGGCTGTTACGACTCTAAACCATTCCATTAGTACTGGAAGAATAATGAAACAAATCATGAATCACACATCATGTAGAACACATCTAAAGGCAGTAACACACAAATAATCATGTTTAACTTGCATGGTGGCATAAATGATGCCCATAGGACAGTTCTTGTTATAAAGAGAGCTCCATTCAGGTCAGTTCTTTTACTTACAGTACCTTGGTCTTCTTGGCTCTAAAAGCCTATCTGAGAGATGCTGTATTTTTTTTTTTCTCTTGTAAGCCTGTATGTATGTATAATTGTTATCAATGTGTACTGTGCAGCACTCTCCATCTTTTCTTTTTTGAATTGTCCTTGAAGACAGCACTCATCCCGTCTGCAAAGGCAAAGTCTGTGGAGGACGTTGGCCCGGCAATACAAAGCAGAGAGTTGTCTTGATGTAGAAATGTGGACGTGACTGTAGAGTCCCGAGTGGAAACCTGGACCCTGCAGCTCTAGATCGGAACTCAAGGTTGATCCTCGGAAATAGACTGTGGAGCTGCTCATTGTGGACTGATTGCATAGTGTGATGGACATGCAGAAATACAACACTATGGAGTCAACGAGGACTTAAGCACCATATCGTACACTGTTTTCCTTTCAAAAAAAAATCATGACCTTATTCATCCAATCATGCCTTAAATGACCAGGGGAGTGGCCAACTCACTCCCTGCCTCCTATTGGATAAGGACTGAGCATTGCCATGTTCAGAATATCTTGTACGTTTACCGTGTTTGGAAAAAAAAGTTTCATTGTATACACTGTACATCTCACATTTTTGTTGTTTGTTTTTTTTTTTCTTTTATTTTGTTATTTTCAAAGATGTCCTATGTGATTGCAATGACCACAATACTACCACTTGGCCGTCATCTTCGCCCTTCCTCAAATAAAATGGACATCCTCAAGGATGGGTTTTATCTTCCATGAATGCTTTGTATGTTTCTGATTTTAGCAATAGTGACATATTACCCAACACTTCCCAAACAGGATAGAAAGTGTTGATTCAGAACAGGTATACACAAACTCCCTATCTAATATCCAAGTAATCTCCAAGTTTTACACATTTTAGACAGTCCTGCGCCTTCTTTATGCTGCACTTGCACACACTGTTCATATCCTCACTCATCACACACATCTGCTCTCTCAGAAGCTCCTGACAATACATTCGGTTTTCTTGGCCTCATTGTTGAGCTCTCCAAAGGTGTCAAAGAACTGCTCCATCTCTTTCTGCAGCGCTGCGTTGCGTAGTTCTGCGGCGGCCCGGGCCCGCTCAGACTCCAGGATCTTAGCCTGGACCACCTGGTACCAGCGCCGCTGCTGTGCAAGGTTTGCTCTCAACCCCACCACCTCCACCTGCAGCGCCTCGTTCCTCTGCTCCAGACTAAGGAAAGAGACATGAGGAGCACATGAAAGAAAAAAGAAAATAATTTGCCAAGCCATGAGAGGCTGTTGTATCTTTGGTTAGAAATGAGAGAAAGATCAAGTGGTTGATTTATTAGTAAATGTGAGAGACATGCAGATTTTCAGGATTCGGTTCAAGTGGAAGTTGTAGAACTGTGCCAGAGAGCTGCACTGCACTGCAACTAGAAATAACCACAGCAAAGGAAGGGCTACATTTTACACAGATATTTGCAGTGTCATCAAATGTCTCTACAGTCATTCTCACAGGATCTGCTGAGTTGTGTGGAGTACTTCATGAACATTTATGTTGAATCTGAACATGATGAAAATAAGTCAGCACAGTGACAGGAGCCAAGCAATGCAATGTTACGAAGGTCCCAGTAAATTAGATGGAAGTGAAGCATTACCGCTCAGTCTTCTCCTTTGGTCGGTCAGTTATTTAATTCTACATTATTAATAGGCTTTGTTACACTGTGTGAGCACTGACAAACTAAACCCAATGTAATTTACCTCTAGTCTTTTATCCACACCAGTACCAGCATGCATGGCCACAGACTGAGAGTTGCTCTATCTATATCAGCAATAAATGAGGTATGTGTTTGTCTAGGTCAGCAGCATGGGCCCTTAAATTAGCTCTCTTTCCAGTGCCACACACAAGATCTATTTCTATAGGTCAGACTCATGGGCTGCTCTGTTTTCCTTCTTTTTTCAGCCACTTAACCATAGGAAAACAGCTTTGTGAATATGCATCATGGATCTATGCACAAATAATGTACTTACAAGGTGGCTGGTTAAGATAATTCTACAGTATTTCAGCGATAGCTTTCTATTGTGGATTGGATACAGAAATAACTTAATTACATGGTGTGGAAATCTTATTTTTAAATCTTAGCACAGCCAATAATTTCAACCTAGTCAGTCACGGCAACTTATAGCAAAGAACTGAGCGGAAATGGTTCTGAGAAATCCCATGGCCTATGGGTGCACAGTGAACTAAACAGGATACGGGGTGAAGCAGGGGTCAACAGACTGACCCAGAGCAGTGCTGTGCAACAGCATAGCTGATTGGACACACATGCAAATGCTTTCTGGCGCTGGGTACATGGTGATATGTTTCACTGTTCATTAATTTACTGAAGCTTCCAGGAACTGGCCTGGAGCATCAGCCCGCAAAACACAGGACATTCAGTTTGGGTGTGCTGCATAAAAGACAACTACATATAAACACATTGCATAAGCAGAATGAAAGCAGAATCAACATTACCTTAGTATTCGTGCCTCATACTCCTCCCTCTGTCGGACTATCTGGTGCTGGAGGCTGGTGAGGAGGCTGCGAAGGGCGCTGGCCGAAGGATCAACAGGGGGAAGTGGAGGGGGCACCCTGGACCCCTGGAGTGAGTCCTGTGGGCACTGGGCTGCTGCTGGAGGCCACTGGCTCTGGAGCCCTGTTTGGCTTGAGCAAGGGGGACTTCCTGCAAGATGTGACACTGGAAGCTGGAGATGCAGCCTGGGGTCCCCCTGGTCAAATGTACAGGGTCCAGAGTCACACTCCGACTCCTGCTCAGAGTCCCTTTCTTGGTCTGGATCCTGGTCTTGTCTGGGTCCATCACCTCCAGGCAGGATGATCTCGCAGGAGGACCAGGGGCTGCTCTCTCTGCTCATGTCTTTGCAGGTTTCCATGGCAAACTCGTCCAGGGGGTCGTCGGGGGTAGCACCGTCGTGGAGGTTATCGTAGACTGACAGAACACTCTCGTGCTCCTCGCTCTGTGGTGGGCTGGAGCTCCTGCTTAGGCTGACCTTTTTCTCCTCTTCTGTGTCATGTACTCCCTGTTCTCCCCTTCTCTCTCCTCCTCCTCTTGCCCTGTTCATCTCGGGACTAAGCTCTGTTTCCCAGACCTGCCTTCCCAATCCTCTCCCCCAGCTGCAGTAGCTGTGATCTGGCCAGGTGCCAGGCCCTCTCCCCCCACCCAGTGTGGGAACCTCAGCCACAGCTGGGCCCAGGCCAGGCAGAGGGCCACAGGGGGCTTGGAGTCTTGTTACAGCAGGGCACAGAGCCCTACTCTCCCAGTCCCTGTCCCTGTCCCTCTCCCTGTGCCTGTCCCTTCTCTGTGCATAGGGTGGGCAGTAGTTGTCGTACAAGGGGTCTGTGGAGCTGGAGCTGGCTGTGGTTGGGGTCGCAGCAGGGAGACAGTGCAGCTCCATGATGCAGCCAGGCACGGGGGGGGGTGCCGGGGGTCTTAGATGGCACCACCTCCTCCTCTATCTGCTGTAACCTGGGATTCAACCCTGTGGTTCTGGACCAGTGGACACGGTATGGAGCCTCCCTGCTGGTTGTACCCAGGAGGCGCAGATGTGTCCTGGTGGAGCAAAGGTGTGGAAGCCCTCCTCCCCTCAGCTGCTTCTCTGCTGTGTCCTTGACGCCGCTGGCTAATGCTAGTCAGGTTGTAGTGTGGGCGTAGCCAACGAAGACAGTGTGGGTGCATGTGTGTCTGTGTGTCTTTAAGCAGCACTGACATCAGCTGTTACTTTAGCACAGCTTCTGAGGGAGGGACCAGGGTGTAATATAGTCTGGTTCATTCCTAAAGGCAGACACACATAACTGCAACCACAGAAATAGACGGTGGCCAGAGCACTAAGTGTCAAACACTGCAATGAACACAATGAACCCCATCTGCACATGTTACTTGTGCTATGAAATCTGCCATGATCACACACATGCAGCCACAAATCTAACACTTACTGCAGCTTTAAACATGCTACTGAAGGAAACTGCATAGGCTACTGCCACACTGCAAGACTATACTTAAGTGTAATACACATTGCAATGCCAGACATTTGATCAAGGTAAGGAGGGTATCCCAATACTTTAGAAAAACCACTGATTTTTTCTTCCACTTTGAATGGCTCCTATCAACATTATGACATGCCAAAAGCCAAGCAGTGTACTGTTCACAGTAGTCTACTGCAGCGGATTAATCTTGTTAATGAAAGCTGCTCTGCTCATAGCCAGTGGACTGCTGCCATACACAGAGGAAAAGGGCCAGGTGACAAATCACACTCTCACCTGGTATGTCCCCAAAAAACACAAAACAAATGGCTGCAGCATTCACTAGCATGATGTGGGAGAGAGCAGGCTGCAATTTTTGGCTCGAGAAACGTGAATTTTTACGGTGTGAAATGACTGGTTTCAAGAGGGAGGGAGAGCAGGATGAGAGAGAGCGGTGTGAGTCATTCTCAAACTGGAGGTGGCGCAGCGGTCAAGTCGGGCTGTATCTTTGAAAACTTTTAGTACTTGGGATGTAGATCCTTTTCTCAGCAACAATTTTTTGACATGAAAAATCAGGGTGAACACGTGTTACCAATGACATTAAAGAATGTTTCGTTCCATTTAGGTCAAACAGAACCAGGGTTTTGGTGTTTTGCATTCAGCTTTTAGTTGCATTGCGTAATAAAAACACAAGGTGGAGCTATAGACTACACCATGGAAGGCCTCTGTTTTCAGTGGGTGGTGTACCTTGTTATCACTAAAGACATCATGGAGACAACGGAGCTGCTTCAGTATCACACTATCCAGATAAATATGACTTACAACAGCCTGCCCATTAAGCCCCACGCAAAAATGTCCAAAGGCAATTGCCAAATTTTATTTCACAATTTTGGAAGCCGTCACTGTAATCACTGTTATGAGTTCCCTTTCAGTTCACCACACTAAATCCAGCTGGTGTGCAAGTTTAAAATGAAGGATGTTCAAGGTTGTTGTTTTTTTTCTACTTTTTTCCCCCAAAGAACATATTAGGCCCACATTTGAGGTGAGGAGGAGTTAGTTGGCTAGTTGATCTTCAGAGCCCTACAGAGATCGGATGAGGCTTATTGATCCAATATTGATCCGATAGCCGGGGGAAGAGCTTCCTCGTTAGGCTGGTGCCACAGGAGAACTGCTATCAGAGACTCAGCTACTTGATTAGGAGAGACCTCCGTATGAGCATCCCTCTCACTTTGTCCTTAAGTCACCTTAAGCCACTACAGAAACTGCGTTGGAGTGTGAGTGGAAATGTAGCCTCTCAAGCCTTTTTCTAACATGCCTCATGCTGTCTGTGTGAATGCATTCATACCGAAGGCGCTGGCTCACACTGACGGCACGAGTACAAAGTGTTCCACAAGATCCTTGGAGTGTCACTGCAACGCCTCACAGCTCGAGGACGCACCGAAGACTGAGATGCGTGTCGCCGCATTTGATCAGTCAGTTGTCCGTCAGCTGTGATAAAACTCCACTCTTATCTGTCCTATGTAAATTGCCCTGTGTCCTTCAAGGTTGTGCGGACAGAGGGGGACTCACAACGGTTAATCTATGTGTCGGCATACTGAACAGGAATCAAGCCTGGGTAGAGTTTCCTACAGCCCTAAAAACATTCTTGTGTCATAACAGCGAGGGGTGGTTTCAGTGTCACAAAACCCCGTCCATGTCTCTGAAACAACAGGAACAGCAGAGAGAAACAGGCAGCTAGAACACTGGAGATATTTCCTCTCATCTTCCTCATGTCGCCCTGAGGCTTTGCCTTGACCTTCATGTGTCCTTTAAAAGCTAACCTTTAAAGGACAACCTTGCTGTCTTTACCCTGCTGCCCCCAGCCCTGTGACTTTTTTTGCAGCTGGACCCTCTGCACACAGAGGTTAAGCTTCG
>OMLB01034259.1:0-17838 GCA_900302555.1 Myripristis jacobus | reverse complement strand
TTTTAGAATATTTTTGTTATATTATTATTTAATTATAATATAATTTTAGACAGTGTTACATTGTTTTAAAATTGTGAGAGCCTGCCTCCTGACCAAAAAAAGCATCTTCATCAACCCAAGTAGCATTTTTTTTTTAAATATATTTGAATATTAAAAAGGGGAGATTTGATTCAGGTTTCAAAGGGTTTATCGTTTCAGTGAGTGTTGCTCTTTGCCAGGTTTTCTAACCAACATCAAAATGCATATGAAAGGAAGCCAGCCATCTGAATCTGGCGTCTCTTAATCAGACATGAGCTGGTTATTCTGGCCCAGTTTACACGTGTGGAAAACCGGGTTGCTAAATGGGATAAAAATTTCTCCATGTATATTAATGTAGCCACTCAGGACGGGCCATCTTGGAAATGGTAATGATAACAGCAGACCATTCACTGGCACACTGCTTGCTTAATTAATGTGGTAGGATAAAATGAGGGAATATGCACACAGACACACACGCATACAGTCCAATCACAAGGGGTTCGTCTGCCCTTGGCTGATTTTATATTTATCTCTAATTGCTTTTTCCCCTGTGGTGTGCAATAACACCTGGGGTTACAGTGCAAAACTGATTCTGTTATTCCATTAAGACAACCACCAACAACGACGAGTAGTGTAAAATATGTGCACTCCTATTAAAAAAAAAACTTTGACCTCTCTGAGTTGCTGTCTCCGTGTCCTTGCTTGCGCAGTTCGGCGTAGGTGTTCGTGGCGTTAATTAATCAGTAACCTGTTTAATGACGTGCCGTGGCCAGCGATGCCAGATTCCTCTAATGCATTCTTCATTATCATGTATCCTGCTGCGATGCATCGAGCTTTGACTGGAGGGATGGAGGAAAAATCACACATCAGCAGAGGAAACCAGTTCACTTCATCCCTGTGTCCTGAGAGAAAGCGGGGTTTAGAGAAAGAGAGAGAAGAGAGAGAGAGCCACAGTTTTACAGCCAGTTCAGTGCAGCCCAAACTGTAAAACAAAAATGCAATGCGGCTCCAAATGATAGAGCAGCCATTCTCCATCATTTTACTCCATATTTACAATATGATACTGGTGGGTGGTTTTTGAAGTTTGTGCCCATTCTGTAGGTTGCCCGTTCTCTTTACTATACATCATCCCTGCTACTGTTTGCACACTGTCAGTCAAGTTGGAGATATCAGGGCTCATTTCCCCCCTTCAGAAGGAGCCATTTGCTACAATTCATCCGAGGACAGCATGAAAAACACAACTTCCACCGGGCGAGATAATCCATCAGAGGTATATGGAGCCTTCATTTGGTTTGGTCAAACTTTGTTTCATCATTGTTTCTTGTGTGTTTACATTATCAGCGCTGCATTACATTACACTCTGCTTCCTGTCAATCACCCGACACCCACAGGAACACAAATCTCTGCTGGGAAATAATCTCAGAAAATCCTGTAAATAAAAAAAGTACAGAAAGATGGACCTTCATTTCTAATGAGCTGTATAGACTGGTGAAATGCATTTGCAATATTGAATTGGTGCGAGCTCATTTTGCATTTTAAATGTGATTAAATTGAAAATTGAGGGCTGTGTTGTATGCGGTAAATAAAGCAGAGAAATGTACACCGTGAGCATAGACAGCCATTCATTGCGCTACTCCAATTTGTTTCAAAGTTATTATGAAAGTATTAGCAACACGGTGTTAATAGTTGTAGTCACATCATGCAAAGTGTACTTAAGTTCATGGCACAAAGTGCTGAGTGCTCCAAAGCAACCTTTTAATTGGCCTCTCAGGGGAGCCACTGCTGATCAGCATTTCAGGACCACGCACGCCCTCCGCCTCTGATGAATCCCTGGGCAAAATGGATTTATCAGGCAAAACATTGGTGTTTGTTTCCCCTGAAATGTCATTTCCCAATTTTTACTTCATTTCTTGTTTCACCATTTGAGTTCAACCCTGAAAGTGAGGAAATAATGCTCGCTTCCCCACTCTGTCAGCAATTTAGCCAGAAACTAACTAAGGGCAGCATACATGCTTTCAGGCGTAAATCAAGGCAAACACAATATGCATTTCACTTGTGTAACTGCAGTGTGTATCCACGCGTGTGCAGGTACACAGAGATAAACTTGCAGGTAAACATACACTCACTATATGCAAACATGACATGGCCTGGCAGCGCTGGTCTGCTAGAGGTTAAAGCAGGAAAAGGTGAATGAGAAGCACTCTCCTCTCCCTCATTAACTACTGTCAAAGTGCCCTTGAACAAGGCTTTTAACTCCAAACTACTTGAGTGGAGCTGCTCCATGGCCAGCAGCAGCACAGACAGCTCCCAGGTGTGAAGCAGGATGTTGCTGGGGAACAATCATGGAGCTCACACTGCCGTCCTCTGATATATATATTTTTTTAAAAAAGGAGTTTAAAAATGTTTAATGACTGAAATTCCTCTGGCAGTGACTGAGGAGCATTCAGACTCTGTGAATGAAGATCCCCCTGCTGGGGCTGCTGCATGGATATGGTTACCTTGGCAACAAATGCGCACTAATGGAAACAGGGGGGGAGCCTCTCCATCATAGCCTTTCAAATGAAGGTACTCCAAACACAACTTACAATATAAACAGCCACTAAAGCCTAAAAGAAGGATGAGAAGTCCATCAGAATAAATTTTCACAAAGGTGCAAAGACAAACCACAAATATTTCTCTGCTAGGCTAAAATGAACTCGTCCATGCTCAAATGGTTTTCCAATTGGCCAAGTGTAAAATAAAGAGAGACATTTATTAACGGTGGCGTGAGTTTTAGGACAGGTGAAGTCATAGCTGAAGCCATTACTAAGCCATTTAGGGTCTGAAAAAAAAAAAGAAAATAAAAACACCTACAGCACGTTTGGTTGTTTTATGAGCTACTAATGATTGTGCCTCCAGTAGAGTGTATTAAATCAAACAGCAACCTTTAAGTGCAGATCGCATAAAGGGACTCCGTAGACAGTCCTGCTTTTCAGTCCTGCAGGAGCCGTTGATTTTTCAAAACATAGCAGAGGCGGTTGGTAATTGTGCGTGATTAGATCTGCACACTTCATGATGTAGACTGATTGCCTGGCAAGCTGAAGGTTTTCCAACATCAATAAATGGAGGAGCGTATTTATGCCAAAACCTGTGAGTCAGAGCTGCATTAGACCATTAACATTATAAATAGTACATTATAAGGGCGTTCTGAAGGATTCAAATGCATTCATAATGAATTATGGCCATGCTTATAAGAATGCACACTGCCTAATGATGCATTATGTCGACACAAATATTACAGATATAACCTATAACTAATTACAAGCACAAGAGTTTGGCAAATGCTGTATTTTTATTGCTTTAAATGCCGCATATTTTAAAATCCATTACTCAACATTACTTTGCCCAAAGACAATGAGAACTTGTTATTCCTAAAGATGCTTTTGAATGCATTAGAAAGCTTTCCACTTCCCTTTAATTATCTACTGGCATCTTGCAAAGTTGTATGGTTTATTTAAGATGTGTTCTTGTGCACTTTGCTTCACTTCAAAGATGATAATTAGTGATTTAGTGTGCATCATTTTAGCATTTTGTAAGTCCTCATGATCCTCTGTGTGTTTGTAGGATGTGATGAATCATTTTAAAATATAAGTTATTATAACTTATTATAACCCCTGTCAGACAACCTCCATTGGAAACATCAGTGAGGCACACAACCACCAACTGCTCCAATGAGACCCAGTGGTCATCAGTATGGTGATCAGGCGTTGTGAGTGTGTTATAATTCCTTATTAATTCCTACGATGCATTATACATGTGGTTGTTATGAAGTGTGGCCAGCCTCTGCTATTGTGTAGCAGCCTGAAGAAAGATCAAAATAGGTTATATGTTAAAACTTTTTGCACCCGGACAAAGATGAAACTGATTCACCAAGCACAGCGAGGATTTATGATGATTCTCTATGTCATGAACCTATTTTAGATATGCTGGATTCATAAACTGGCCATTGTCGAGGTGTGATGTGTAATAAAGAACTGAAGGGACGGCAGATAGTTGTGTCTTTATGTCTCTGCAATGTTCCTGGCTAAGAGTCGCAGACACTGACTCAGACTGAGTGACTTACCAGAGCCAGTTCAGACCAGGTCCACACACACAGACACACACTCAGACACACACACAGACATGCACATATATTCATGAAGCTGTACGCCCATTCAAGTTGAGCAGACACATAACTCAGACTTTTTTTTTTTTTTTACTCCCTAGTCTCTCTCTCAAACACTCACACAAACACATAAATATGGATGCACATATGCTCTCACATATGCACATATAAACACAAACAAAACTTTTATGCATACAGACTCACGTACACTTACGTGTGTGCATGCATGTATGTGTCCTCGAGTAAGTGCTCATACCTATGCATGCCACGCAGATTCATGTATACACTAATATGCATGCAGACACATACTGTAGACACGCATACACTCATGCAAGCGCACACACAGAATAACTACACACATAAATGCATGCACACGCACACACATACACAAACAACACACTTGCTCCAAGGTTCCTCCGTGATGAGGATTCACTGCATCCATTTCTGTCCCATCATTGTGACCTCATCAATCAGGGACCGTAGGGACTTTCAGCACTTCTCCACAGGCAGTTCCAGAAAGACTTGTATCCTAAGTCCCTTACAGCAGGGCTGCTGGGTAATGCGTTGAGAAAACAGCAGCAGTGAAACGTGACTGCCTCAGCACTCTACAAACCTGTCATGTCAGGTCAGCGGGGGTTTTAGTAAAAAAAACAAAAAACAAAAAAAAACACATAACAGAAGCCAGGAAGCTTTATGGGAGGAAAAACAGTCAAGGTTGATTCCCTGTTGCTCCCATCATCGTCTGTTGTGTTTATCACCTTATCATGCACCATTACATTGTGATTTACTGGTCTCTGTTTGGAAAATTATGTCTGTGTCTCAACGAAGTGATTATCTCATCACGCTTCCCATTTGATTTAATATGAAATCAAATATAACTTCCTCTGGGAAAGTTCCTGGTCATAATGCCTCAATTTAGTGGCTGACTAAGAATGTTGGTCTTTGGAAATTAAGTTTTCAAATTGCTGTCCACCCTTTGTCACCTTGGCCTCCTGCTACTTTTTCCGCTCACTCTCAGATCCCGCAGTGAATTAACTTTATTTCACTGGTGACGACTCTCTTTTTTCTCTATTACAACTTCAAGGGCCGTTTCACTCAGTTAGCCAATTTCCCATTCTCCTTTCCGCATGCTTAAACCAATCAGAGTGCTCTGGAGGTCATGCTGCCATGAAAGCAGATATTACTGCTATTCGTTGTAATTGTGTGATAACAGAGCGTTGGACATTCCCGAGGAAATTTCAGCTCCTCTAATGAACTTAAGCAACCAAAATCAAGAAAATGTTCGAATGAAGTCATGCAAGTAAACTTGAGTGAATTAGAGTTAAATGCTGTTGTGGTTTAATACAGAACAATCAAAAAAAAAAAAAAAAGCCAGAGTAAAGCTGCAGTTTTAAGTTAATGAAGACTAGAGCTGCAGGTCATAGGAAATGTGTGTGAGTGTGTGTGTGCATGTGTGTGAATGTGTGCTCATGGTGTAACATTCTCTGAGTGTCACAGTTTAAATGACTTCCTTCAACAACATCAGGACCCCTAATCACTCCCAGCTCTGTCAGCAAAGCCAATATAAATGAAAGGTTGAATGGCCACATGCACGCGCACACGCCGCACGCACGCACACACACACACACACATTTTCACAACACCTGACAATATTTTCAATCTACAGCAACAAATGCTCAGAGGCTTCAGACCTGGCATCATCTCAGAGTAGGACAGATCTGATGTATTTGCCTGCAGCTTGGAGCAAACCACAGCAGCAAGACATTTCCTCAGGCAAGCCCAAAGCTAAATGACACCTGGGAATTTTAGTCCGTTATGAAATTGCAGTGACTGAGCTTCATGAAATGTTCACTTCTCAAAACCACTGAGTCTCCCTGAAGGAAGACCCGCTTTCCTGAGAGGCCACCGGAGTTAATTAAAGTTTTTCAAGCATGTGACAACAGAGTTTTGTTAAGACAACACTTTGAGTCCCAACTCCTCTCTTCCTTCTGTCCCCTCCTGTCGAAATTAATCAAAGTTAATTGATAGTGGCAGAGTCCAAAAAAATTAATTGTTGTATTGGAGAAGTGGCCTTATTGATGCATACAGAGGTAAAGGCTGTATGTGTGAATGTGTCTGTGTGTGTTTTACCCTGTTTACCCTTGGTTTTAACATGTATCTTTTTCTGATTCAAACCAGTGGACAGCATTAAATAGTACACAAGTATTTATTTATTTTTTTTAAATTTAAAATGCATCACATGGGGTCTCAACACATTTTGCAACCACAGAAATACATTGAATAACTATATAAACAATAAAACAATTTTTAAAAAAGAGTCAGGATGAATTTAAATGTTTTAATAAAATTCAAGAGTCATGATAAAATGCAAGTGATATAACGTGATAAAATGATAAACATAAAGGAAGACAGAGACACACATAGGCCTATGGTGTAGCACTGTAGTGTAAATAGACAGATTTTCAGTTTGGATTTAAAAGTATGATAAGATAATAATAAGATAATAAGATTCCCTTATTTTGATTGGATGCCTGTTCCACAGAGAAATACACGAGTGCACAGGGTGCGGCGCATCTCGACTTATCCATCACTCAAACCAAGCCACATCGCATTTGTAGTGTAAAGACTAATGAGCTCCAGGACATGAGAAGATCAACTAATCGTTTGATTGGAGGGAGCAGATAGAATGAGAGAGCAGACTGTTGTTGTGGATTCCAATTATGAATGAAGTTTATTTTTGCCGTGACATGTCAGCATCTTTTTTGGGTAAAGGTGCCTGCACGACCTCAAGCTGGAGGAGGGGGAGCCCCAGAGGGAACACTGCTGTTTGTCTCTTCCAGTTGGCAGACCTCCGC
Source organism: Myripristis jacobus (assembly GCA_900302555.1). Classification (NCBI taxonomy): domain Eukaryota; kingdom Metazoa; phylum Chordata; class Actinopteri; order Holocentriformes; family Holocentridae; genus Myripristis; species Myripristis jacobus. Next base: position 10,821 of record OMLB01034259.1, on the reverse strand, counting down.
CTGTCAAAAATTGCTCCATAAATTTGTTATTTCACAGTGGCACCAAATTCTTCGCAAAAAGAGCAATTCATTCCCAGGAAAAACAATTCCTCTGTCTCTTGTTTGTAGTTGAGGTTGTCTGCAATTCTGCTCTTCACTGCAATGATATATTTTGCTGAGCAGAGACAAATGTCACTACATATACAGGTGTATCTAAAAAAAAAATAGACTATCAAGTTCATTTTCTCCTGTAATTTAATTCAAAAGGTGAAACTTTCATATATTTTAGATTCATTACACATAAGGTGAAATATTTCAAGCCTTTTTTGTTTAAATATTGATGAGTATGGCCTTCAGTTAATGAAAATCAAAACTCAAGTATCTCAAAATATTAGAATATACATAAAAGCAATAAAAAAAGGATTTAAATACAGAAATGTCGACCTTCTGAAAAGTACGTTCATTTATGCACTCAATACTTGGTCGTGGCTGCTCTTGCATGACTGACTGCATCAGTGCGGTGAGGCATGGAGGCCATCAGCCTGTGGCTCTGCTCAGGTGTTATGGAGGCCCAGGCTGCCTTGCTAGTGGCCTTCAGCTCATCTGCACTGCATATAAAGTTTGTTATAAGCACGTCTACCACCTGTATGCTGTATATGCTGAGAAAAGCACTGCAAAGGCTTTAAAGGTCCCACACACAGCCTCGTGCAAATCTTTAAAAGACTTCATTTAAGCCGGCGTTGCACTCTACTGAAGCAGTGTCGTGTGGATGGTGTCACACACCACATCATGAGGAGTGTATTGTCAGGTGTGTCGACATGTTGCAAGCATGACCTGGCCAGAGGCCTGCCGTGCTGAACATGTTAAATGAACACATCAGTTTGCAACTAATGAATGTGAACGCATTGACCGGCATGGCTAGTGCAGGTTCAGACAACACAGCTAACTGCTTTGAGTTGTGCCGCTGTATGATGTATTGTTTAAATGGTAAACATATACTCTCATTGTTTTTCTTGGCTTTTAAAAGTAATCTATTATTGCATACAGAAATTAATTTAGTTTGGGAAGTGAGCAGTGGCGATGACTGGGGGTTTGGGGATGGACAGAGGAGGTCCTGCTGAAAAAGATTAACTCAGATCAGCTCATTTACAAAAAGAGAAAGAAAAAAACAAAAGAAATGAACATGAAGTGGGTCTTTTTGGGGAATAGGAAAGTCCTAAAGCTTCAGAGATCATTATTCAAAATTCTAAATTGAAGAGAGTGACAGCATGGAATATACTGTTGAAGCGAAGAGGTAGACCTTCTTCATCCTCACTTCTATACTCAATCTTGTATGCAACTCCCTCCCATCCTTAGGGAATTTCTGTAAGGTACAGAGGAATGAAAGCATGAAAAGAAAGAAAAGAGGTCATTCTGATCCAATCACAAGTCACCGGGGACATATTTAAGACGCATGATAATTCCAGCTGTGAGCAGCGATCTGCCCCTGCTTTCTGCTTCTAAGCGGATCACCAAAGACGATTGTTAAACCAAGCCTGAACAAGCCGTGTTTGTTCACATGATCTCATCTGTGTTTGAATGCGGGCTTGCCAAAGTATTCAGCTCCTCTGTCTGTATCCCAGGTTCCAAAGGGCTTTACAGCTGTAATAGTCCCCTGAGATAGTCCACAATTTGACAGAAGGGTTTTAATGGTCGTTTGTCAGCGACAGACACTGTGGGATTCGAAGGCTGGATTCCTAATGAGGGCTTTCCTGCCTCTCGACTGCCAGCTTAACTAGCACCGCATTCACACGAGGGGCCAGCCTTCTGACCCACAGGTAGCCATTAGACAGGTCATTATTGTGTGTCTGGCAAAGTTACAGAAGGTGTCGATAATTAAATAAATGTAAATCCATAGAGGCTGCATTTGGGCTGCAGTTTGTTTGCAGGTGATGAGCCATGTCAAGTTTGATTAGTGTGAATTCTGCCTATGGTAAGTTACAAACATAATTAACTATTAAACAGCTTTTGGTAGGGCAATGAGGATAGTAAACTTCATATAGAACTCAATCTGCATTATGCATGACCAAAGGGTAACGCTCTCGCAGCTTGTTAAAAATGCCCAATCAAACGTGTGTTTGTGAGAGAAACTAATTCCACATTGGACTGATGTGAAAATACAAGAAAATAAAAGGTACAGAGAACAAAGCGCAGTCTGACGGACCAGGATAAATCAATTTAGAAGGGTGGTTGTGGTGGAAAAATAGAAAAAGATTATGTCCCTGCGCTCAACTTCTGTGGAAAACAGAAACCTCGGCATCAAAAATGTATTAGGTGTTTTGTTCCCTCCGGGAGGTTAAATAAAATGAGACGCAGAGACAGGCAGTCAGGAATAATGCAATGCATCATCTCGCTCCTCGTACCCATCTCCATTACCAGTGTGTTCTCGACAATGCAATATTCTAAGCAGCTTGTTGGCCTGAGATAGTGCTTTCATCAATATCATTAATAAGAGATGGTACAGCCAGATGATACACTTATTTATGTAAGAGCATTTGTGAATACAGGGTGCATTGCTTGGCGATATTTTTCATTATTATTGCCCTTTAATAGATGGTTCCGCTTTGAAGTTCCTTTCTCTCTCAAGATGCAGCAAACTAATGAATATAGAAGAACCGAAAGAAAGCTGAGAAAGATCTATATAATACTGTAATCCCTGGTTGCACTCATTTTTTATGTGTCAAATTTGCCTTGCATTTTCATGTTGAGTTGTCGCAAGTTTTTGTTTGCCAAAGTTTTCCTCCTTTACAAAATCTGACAAAGGAGAAGCGAAGTTGAGGGGGAAACCAATACAAGATCACATCGTAGATCTACAAGCGAGTGCTATACCAAAAACCCAGTCCCTTCCTATGAATCCACATGGTAGGTGTCATATATCTGCTGCTGAAATAGGAACATATTTCACCAAAAGTCTATTTCAAGCCCTTTCTGCCGCCTATGTGTGAAATAACCACCGGGCACAGATTTATCTGGAGTGTGAGACCAGTAAATTGTTAAAATTCCTGATGCAATATTTAGTGTGGCTGGCTTGTGTATTGGTTGAGAGATTTTAGATGCACTCTTTTTCTCTCACTGGCGAAGTTATCAGAGTCAGAGGGCTGTCAGCAATCACACAGCCCATAGCGGTGGAGTCACTGTCACAGATAAACACTGCCATTACACTGACAGTGGAGCAGACACAATCAGTGAGCCACTGCATGAGGATGCTTCATTTCTCCTCTCTCTGGCTCCATGATAGGATAAGCAGCAATACAAAAACACGACTGATCACAAAAATGTCTGTAATAAAGGGATGGTACACTGTCAATCATTTCGGATTCACATTTGCAAAGAAAATAAAATAAAGACCTTTATTATCCGGTTCCCTCTGAAGTCACTGCCACGATATTTTTTAATAATGCTCACCTAGGGGAGGACGAGTGCACTCCAGAGCCGCTCTTTGGGATGTTCCACCTTTCAAGTTTCACCTCACAGCGTTCACACAAAATTTAAATCAAACTCCAAAACCACTCAATCCCTTAAGTCCTGTCCTGGAGCTAACAGGCGAGCAGATGTCGAGCGTTAACTCAAAGGGCGGACACAGTTAGGCCTCTCTGTTTCATGTTTGTCTTATGCCTCTCCTTTGATTTGCAAGCAGCAGGCGCTATCCAATGGGGTACGGCGTCTCATTAAGAGCACACCGAGACGCCAATCTTTCCTTTTTCTGCTCACCATCTGAAATTAGCATAATGCACATTACAACTGGTCAGATGTAATAGGAAAAAAAAAAATTGGCTTGGCAGTGGAATACATTCTTTGGATCTCCCGTCATTGGCAGATTCTTATTGAGGGTGGCATGGGGATTGAGAGTACTGCCATGTAAATGATGGGCTGCGGGTGAGGAGAGGCAGGCTGGCTTTAAAAACCTTTCCATGGTCTGTTGAATAGCTCAGCTTATCAGTACTACTTTGACGACAGAGACATATTCAGTTGCAGCCTTAGAATAGTTTTGTAATCAAATAGCACAACAGGTTATGTGCTGGTACTGTTACATTACTGAGCAGCGTCTGACGATCCCTTCTCATGGAGTCACCTATAAACAATGCCAAATTGCCCTCTTCTGAGCTAACATGAGCTGACATGTAGCTTATTGACCTTCCTGAGTCAAGTCTGAAATATTATATTTGGCTCGGGATAGGTGCATTTTTAAAAGACAACACAAAGCGCTGTGGCACATTGCCTTAAAAGAGCAACCTTATGTTTGTTGCGAGAAGCTTTTGTTCTTTGGTAACTGGAACTGACAGGGGCAATTTCATGGAGCACAACATGCGCGTTTTCATCAGTTTTCATGAACTCAACACAGGATGCTATTCCAGCAGTGTATAACTGTTTAATGTGTAATTCTTGCTCACTCGTACCTAATATAGAAAACTAATATGTGTTTTTCATGACTTAACAGTAATGAGGGCTTGATGAAAAGCAGATCGCTTGAAATTGAATTCCGCTATATTAAGGTATGACTGCACACATTATCATCTTTGGATATGAAGGATTGAAAACACTCATTTGAGAAGTGGTAAGGCAAAAGATATTTCTCTTTTCATGTATTTATTTTGGTGGCATTTTTAGTGATACGCGGTCATGGCTGAGGTGTTTTGCATGGCGTTTCCCAGCGACTACTTTGCAGCAGTGGCTCCAGCAGCTTGACATCACCGGACTGTCGGCAGCAAACCAGCACAGGCTGCTCCTCTGAGACCAGCGAGGCAACTAAAAATACAAGCAACCATGTCCACAGACACAATATCTACTCCATGCAAATATATCAAACACACTTTGGAAAACAATGTGACAACCGTGTCATTAATTACAGCCGATAGCCGAAAGAAAATATAAAAGCAACAAAGGCTGTGACAACTCCCACAGTCTCCTCCTTGGGTGCAATTAGAGAGTTAAAGCAAGAAATGTGGCCCAAAACACATTAAGACTGTTCAAAATCAAGAACTGGCAATTTACTTTGCATATCTAGTATTGTTTTGTTTCTTGAGGGTATAATTCAATTTTTTTTGTCTCTCTCTCTAGTTGGTAAATTTGAGAAAAGAAGCCTCTGCTCTTTTATTATTGTGTGTTGACACTAAAACTTGTCATCTAATGTTTGTAGATGTTTGGGTTTGTTTCCTATTAAATGCCATTGTAGCTACACAGTCTCCTAAAAACGATTAAACTACATTCTAAATTATGTTTAGCAGGAAATACATTTTGTCACAGATTACATTTGTTTCTGACATCTCTCTTCCTGACTTTTATAGCATGTCAATGTGACGTGGTTATATTGAGGCATGAAAATCACTTGGTTAATGTTAGGGAAAGGTTAGGTTTAGGCAACAAAAACATACCATAACTTAACATATGTTGCATAATGTAGCATAAGCTAAAAAAAACAAAAACAAAAACAAAAAAACACCACTGTGGCTTGACACAGGAGCCAGACTCAGATCGCCAGAGTGGAAGTCGGTTGTTTGACTCATCCACCACCCCATCTACCTCCTAATGTGGATTTGAAACATTTATGAGATATGTCAAAAACAAACATAATCTGCAACAAAATACGTTCCCCTGGAAATGTAATTGAGAATGCAGTGAAGTTGTGGAACAAACAACAAAACCAGAAACTAGAAACACAATGTAACCCAATGTAACTAGTCTCTGTTTTTAAATTATTCATGTATTTTAGACCATATTTTTCCTTTAAATGCCAGTGTTGATTATAATGATGTCTCAGAGATGGTCCCTTTCCTTTTCAGCATGTTTGTCCTCCTTGATTTATTTTCCTGGTTCTTTGTTCTTGACATTTGAGCCTCCCTATGTAATGCTCTTTTCTTTGTCTGCTCAGCTACGGTGGCTATCGCTGCTCATGCCAACTGTTCAGTTCTTCTTCTGTTTATTCCACACAAACCACCGTTGCTGGAAACATGAAACACGTCAGTCGCTGTGCACCAGAGGAAAAAACTGCTTGTCTCCGGGTGTTTCAGGCAAACGCAACAAATGCAGCAAATGTACAAGCTGTCATGCACTGAGAGCAGTGGTTGGCTCATTTTTTGTTATATCAACTGGCAATGGAGAGTAGTAAAGCAGACATTTACTTCCATGAAAATGTCATAGGTTATTACTTAGAAGTGGTCTTATTCATCCTGAAAGCTTAAGCCACTGTCTGTGTTCTGCTGAACATGACATTTGCCTTCGCTTAAACACTACTCTCAAGAAGAAGATGAAGGCACAAAAAAAACTAGCCTTCATTTCACCAAGTGCTGCTAACTAAGCCCCCACAAAGACACCAAGCTGAGTTGGGATCTCCAAGCAATCACACTCCAAAAATTGAAAGCCACTGAACACATTGTGTGGTCTTTTCATGTTCACGACTTTGAGTTTAGACACTATTTCAAATTTCCTCTGTCTGAGGATTTAGAAACTAACAAACAAACAGCAGGAAGAGGAAGGCTGGCACTGAAGGCTCATTGGAGAATCCCCAAAGAATCCCCAGACCCAATAATTGGAAAACCTAGACTTCTGACAGAGACAATCACTGAACAAATTGAAAAAGCTGACTCAAACTTGGCGAAAAGAGTGAGAAAAAAAAACTGAGGACAAGTGTCAGTCCCAGACAAATTGAGTGGTCTTATGGAACCATTTAATGTACATCTGGAATGTGTTTTCTTTTCCTTCTTGAAATCGCTCAGTGATTTTCTTTAGGATTGGTGTTTTGACGGAGAGAGCGGAGGAAAAGTGTTCCACTTTAAAAGCAAACAAAGACCCAAACTTACTTGATTTAGATGCAGTGCATTCTGGTTGCCAAAGCAATGCCCCAAGGGTATTCTGGGAATCTGATAAAGGCAATGCATTTGACAAGGGACATGGGGTCAGGGGAGAGGGAGCTGAGTGATTGCCTCTATCAAACTAATCTGATGTGACCTAAGATTTTCTTCCAAACTCTTTCATGCATACCTCCCCAAGAGAAGCTACGAGGGTACGCTCTGTGCTAAACGAGGCACCGGCGCTCTCTTGGCTCCTCTGAGCTCCTACACCTCCCATCTACTGATCTCAGGCCAAGATCTTGACAAGATCAGCCAGACAGACAAATTTGACTTGAAAGAGAAACCAAGTGACAGATGGGGACAGCCAAAGTCTGGTGTTTGTTCCCAGTCTCTGGATTTTGGAGGCTTTGGGCAGAGCAATATCATTTCTTTCAACAACAAAGCAGTCTCATCTTCTTCCCCACATTCACTTTTTTTCTCTGTAGTTTTCTTTTGCTTTTTTTCCCCTCTATTTTTTTTTCTTTGCTTTGTTTTGTTTTCGCTCTGAACTTGTGGAGTCTACAATATACATGGGGCGGCTCTGCTGTGATGTGAATGTCTGACAACTGTGTCAACCTTGCCCACTCTGCTGGTGACTCAGCTGTCAAACTGAAACACTAATGACACTCTTTGATGAAGTGGCAGAGGGAGAAGAAAGTCATGTGGCCAGAGAGTGGAGCTATGGAAGGAGGGAAAGCTGAGAAACACAGTCAGCTGAAATTACCCGATACCACAGAATGAGTCATGCTGTCATCTTCCTCTGTCATGTAAATTGGACATTGCTTCCAGGGAGCTCATCTCACCTTCATGAGGCATGAGCTCCTCCAAAGACACAATTTGAGAAATTTTGGGGGGGCATTCTAAAATATAAATTGACAATATGCAGTGTTTTTCTTCCATATAGAGTAAGAGGTTGCTGCCTCAAATTCCGTGCCTGGTATGATTAAACACTTTTTGTGCTCACAGTAATAATCACCATTCGGTGCAAATGAGTTTTTTAATATGCTGGCAGAATCCACTGTGCTGTAACATAATCAGCACACTGCCCAGTAAATGCACGCTGTGGTGAAACAACGAGTCAATAGTTATTTAGATGTATCCTAAATTTTTTGCACCAAAGCAACTTCATAAACTCCATGATCGAGTTCCCAAACTGATACCCAGTCAATTTTCCAATCTCAAAGAGGACTGTTTTAAACTTTGCAAATCCAGATTTTTTTCTAAGAGAGATGGAGAGAATGAAGGCGCGACCTGTTGTAATACGCGTCCGCTCCTACTCCTGTTTCATATTTCATGTTACAGTGTGAGGCAGTGAAGCTGCAGAGGCAGAGGACATACAGGAGGGAAGTAAGGCTCTACTTTAGTGGAGTATTATTAACATTATTGTTTATAATTTAAAGGCCTGCTGAAAAAAAAAAATTCACAATTTTTTTAAAATAAATTATCAGTCAAACTGCTCTTTAACCTTAAGCCAGTTAAACAATATGATAAATTATTATTTTCAGTCAATTTATTGATTTCTTTCAGAAACCAAAGCCGTGTAATAAGCAGGCTAATCCACTCCAGTTTCCATCAGAAAATAGTTTTTCAATAGAAGACACAATGTGGTTTATGTCTTACTTAACTTCAGCTGGAGTGCATTACAGTTTCAACACACATTCTCCAGCCAATGAGAATTGAGTATTCCTCCAGTCAGTGGTACAGCATATAACTAACTATTCTTTATTGCTCCCTTGTTTTAGATGTCTCCTCTACATCAGCTTCAACGTCAGCTAAAAGCCTAAAGTTCAAATATAGTCATCCAGCAGGCTACCAAATGAGGTTGTCGGGAATTGCTCAACACCTCTTGCTTCCTCTGGCATTTATCCAGAATAATAAGTTCCTCTTGGAGCTTATTATTCATCATGTCTCCTCTCAGCAGGTGGCATCGAGAGGCCGCTTTTTTGGCCCTGAGTAAAATGACTGGTGCAGTCGACCCTGCTGCGCTCTCCGTCCGTGCGCATACGTTCCTCAGCTTGCCGTGCCATCACTCTCTCACTCCCTGAGTACTGTACATGTTAGTATGCACAGTGTTGATCCTCCTTTTGCATCAGTCTTAGCCTCATAACTCTTGCAAGCTTTTGGAACATCCAATTATCTGTGAAGTTATGATGCATGGCTCAGCCTTCCCCTTGAATTACTTTTTGCTTCCCCTCTCTCTCTCACTCTCTCTCTCTCTCTGTCCGAGCCTTCAAACAGAGCTAATTAGAGTTGTCTTAAAGGTCATCGTGGCTGTGTGACGGCTACATGACCCACTCCCGACCCTCATAGCTGGACGCAGACCTGTGTAGATCATAGGGCTGCTAAAAATGTCCCTGTTAAGTCGCAATGTGTGTTTGTGTGTGTTTGTGCGTCGAGAGGAGGTCATATCTCCTTACCTTTCCTGAACTTCCCACGCGCTCACCTCGCCCTGAATCTATTTCCATCTTTTATCCCCCGCCTTCTCTTCTTTCTGTCTCCTCTTGTTCCACTCCTCTCGTCTAAATTCATTATTGGCATTATCACTTTCTAAACATAATCCATATGACCTAATCAATAGTAACAAGATCATAATAATAGAGGTAGCTGCTATCCTAATTCATTGGCTGTTGATCTGACTCAACACAAGGTCAAAAAACTGAGTTGATTTCAGGTTAGATTTTTTTGTTTGTTTGTTATGTTTTGCTTTTTTAATTCAAAGGCAGAGAAATAAAGTACAATGCAAGGAGATGCAGAAAGACTAGGAAAAAGTAATAATATTTTGAGTGGGTGAGGCAAAAAATAAACCAAAATAAACTAAAGGGCTTATAAATAAAATAAAGTAATAATGAAAATAAGAATAAAACAACAACAGAAAATGTAATAAATTTTGAGTAGGTGAGGCAAAAAATAAACCAAACAAACCAAGGGGCTTATAAATAGAATAATAATAAAACATAAAACAACGGAAAATCAATAAGAGCTGGCAACTCTCCCGGCAGCCTGGCTCACCCACCCTGTGTGGATCCACGTTGCTGCAAGGTCATCAGCGCCCACTTGTAAAGTCGCCGTGTCGTATTTCAGAGGCGAGCAGGCAGGCAAATGTTTTTGTTTTCCCTCTTTCTTTTTTTTCCTTTTCTTTTTGCTCTCTATAGTGTTGTAAGAGCAAAGTGGGAAACAGTGAAAGAGAGAAACAAGCGTTATCGTCGTGCCAGTTTTCAATGCTGTGTTAAGAGCAAATCGGCTCTGGTTGCAGTTGCCTTGGAGCTCAAGTGTTTAATAGAGTGATTTTATGTGCAGGATAGCAAGGGTCATCAGTGTAGTAAGCCTGTAGCGGGCCAGACTAGGCATTAAAGATGCATCGTAAATCAGGCTGAAAGATTTGGAAAGATTGTTGTATTGAGTTGTACAGCAGATGCTGCACAAGCCAAACCTTAGATAACAGTACTCATCCATCCTCATACTTCATGTGGACAACTCTGGAAACTTCATGCAAGAACGACTTTTGTTTATGTAGCCTAAGGAGGGCTCAAAAATATTTTCATTGACAACCGACCAAGATAATTATTTTCTTTTATATGTTTTTTTTCCCCCTGAATATACGGGCGTTCTGTATGTTGTATAGAAATAAAATAAATGGTCGGTGCATGACAAAGTATATCTGGCGTGCAGCGGGGCCAGCTGTGTCGGAAAACACACACTGTTTGAGGTGAGGTTGTGGCTCTTGCTGCGTGCTCCGCTCCCATGCTGGCTGTCTCGCAACAATACTTTAGATTAGGCTGGCTCATTTAGAGGAGGAAAAGCTGCTGGTGGGGCACACAGAGAGGTCAGAGCAATGCAGCACTGCTCCTACTGCTCTCTCTGGAGAGCAAAGAAAGACAAATTGTTAATTACGTAAAGAATAGCTGTCACCAGTTACAAAAAAGCACTGGACTCCAAGCCTTTTACTGACTTTATAAGGCAGTTAACAACTCTTAAT
>OMLB01034256.1:0-19694 GCA_900302555.1 Myripristis jacobus | reverse complement strand
CCCCCCCCCCCCCCTCAATCGCCATCTTCTAGCTAGCAGGTCTGAGTGTTGAGCACCGTAGCACGGATCATTTCCGTCATATTTGTTGCTTATACTATATTATACAATGAGTGACATTGAGGATGGAAACTATGAGGGACGGGTAAGTATTTCCATTGAAAGATATCATATCTTCTTTCCCTCTTTCCTCCTTTTCCTGCGTGGCTGCCGATAAGAAACACAGCCGAGGAATGCCATTAATCGTAGGCTAAATTCATAGCCAGCCCTAGCTAATTATTTCAATACCCACTGTGTTACAGAGGCGGAGAGTTAGAGTTAGTGCTGCTTGTTTTGTTTTGTTTTTTACGACCAATTTTTTTTTTCTCCATTGAATATTATCGTTAAAACACAACTAATTTGCGCTAATGTTACCTAGCTTACCTGACAGGCTTGCGAAAGAGCTGGAGAAATTGCACACACGGAAGGCAAATTCACATGTCTGTCTCTATAATTTGGTTTGAATTGGATTTTTTCCCCCCAAATTCACGGCAGGTAGCTAATTTGTGTCGCTAATGGACGTTGATATCAGCCCGTGTGTATAACGTCCAGTAATGTGCCTTAACATCGCCGCTTGTGCTGCGTCCAAACATGCACATGAGCAACCAGAGTTTTGTTTTTGTTGCACAGTGTTTTATATTAGCTAGGGATTCAAGGTGAAAGTTTCTTCAAGCCACTCTTCCTTCCCTGCTTTCACACTGTGATTTAGCCATTTAACTCTGATATTAAACATCTAAACAATGTAAACAGCTCGCTTGCACTTATTGAATTAGGCTCACCATTCAGCTACACTGTTGTACTCACTTTTCTACTCTGAAATTTTTTATCTCATGTAGCCACAATGTAACTGTACTGCATTCAGTGTTTTTTATAAGTAATTATTGCCTAAAGATATTTTCCTTTTTACAAACCCATGATCTTAATTTTATTGAATGTTCTTTTTTCATTAAGGTTATTGATCGTGAAGGATTTGAAGAGTTTTATCCAAGAATGTGGAAGAAAATATTCAAGATAAAAGAAGGCTAATGAAAACATTTACAGAGCAGAACATAGAAGTGGAAAGGGAGGAAATGTGACGGAAGAATGGTTTGAGATGTAGACGCACTTGCAATGTAATGGCTAATATGAATTCAGTTTGGGTGAAGAGATGAAAAACAGACCTGGAATCAGAAAATGAGAAAACTGAAAAAAGAAGAATGAAGAAGGATAGAATTCCTGAGAGAAGGCAGTAGCGTATAAAGAATCTGGAAGAATGAATGTGTCCCTAGGTTAAGTAAATGGATCATTTGTGTTACAACTATTTTTTTTGTTTTGTTTTGTTTTGTTTTTCTGTAATACTTGTCTGTAAAATGAAAATGCATGTTAACTTAGTTTTTCCCCTGATGGCCCAGGTGGACTCGGAAATAGATGTATGTGGTATTTTGTTACATAGGATTAATAATGTCACTTTGTAAACCACATAATTGTTAAATGAAATTATAAGAGAACTAACCCCTTCCTCCACAGTACATAAGCTTTACATTTTATAAAGATTGATGTGAGTGTGCAACATACTCTGCTACATATCACTGCTCTGTGTAAGATAGTATGTACCTGTGTGAGGCAGTATAATTGTCCATTAGAGTGCTGTTAACACACTCCTGTGGCAATAGGAGTCTCGCTCCCCATCTAAATCGGACCATGGAAGTCCAGCTCGGGTCAAGTCGGAGAGCAGGTCCGGCTCCCCGAGTCCTTCCCGGGCCTCCAAACGCTCTGAGTCCAGATCCCGTTCTCGTTCAGAATCTAGGTATGCTTTGCCATTTTAATGACCTTTGTGACATTATCGTCTTTGCGAACGGATTAATGCTGATTCCTTGATCATTAATTCGCTAAAATTGTAACATCCTGGGTGTCTAATGGCTCACCATTTCTTCTTTTTTTCCCCTCATTGTTAGGTCTCACTCTCGGCGGCACTCAAACCGCCACTACAGCCGTTCACGCTCTCGTTCCCATTCCCACCGGAAGAGGTCCCGTTCCCGTTCCTACAGCCCTGAATATCGCCGCAGGAGGAGCCAGAGCACCTCTCCAATGTCCAACCGGCGCCGCCACACTGGCAGCAGGGTGAGTGTGAGGAGGACAGGGTGAAGTTAGCCGGAGATTGTGAACCAAAGGACAGCTTGCATATTGTCATACCAAGGAAGTGTTAGTACTGACAGTTCATAATGAAATACACCTAGTTTTGGAGGGATTAGCCCTTTGGTCGTGGTGCCTGTTAAAGTAATGAGATCATTAGCTTTGGCGCTCCATGTGACCACTTGAAGCACACTACATGTTGAGTGATAGTAGGCGCCTGACATTATCTCACATAACAAGGTGAGAACATGTAGCAGCTCAAGAGTCGCATTATATGCAGACTTCTATATGTTAAGTGATCATATGATCCTACTTCACAAATGGGCTAATCTCCCAAAATCCTGGTATATTTCTTAAAATACTGCACTGTTTTAGCACATTTCCTTTTAATGAAAGAGAGATGCATCACATTAGTTACAGCAAATAAAGAGCAATTGAACAGCACGGCGGTATGTGTGTATATATATATACTGCAGTTTGTGTAGGACATAAATTCACACACATGTACTACTTACAAATGTTGAATTCAAAACGGCAGGTTATTTTCCACACTGATTAATTTGTGAGATGTTTGAGATCATGGGAGAACAGTTTGACATGACATTTAATAACCCCTTAATAACCCCTTTAATAAACCCTTTGATTAACTTTCCCCTCCTTTCATTATATCAACAGAGCCATGACTTCACAAAAGAAACATACAGTCATGGCGGTGATGCTGATGCCAGGGTATGTGGACCTTCTGACACGCTTGGGACAAGTGTAATGTAATGTAATTGATGTGGGCCAAAGGTTTTAGTCCCAATGTAGTCCTGAATCAGAGGGAGAAGAGGTCCATGTGATAATGCGAGACGGGAATTATGTGAGAATGAAAAGCGAGCAGAGGGCAAATGGAAAGGTCTTGTTTTGTCTCTGATTTCTTCCAGTGGCATGTTTTCAAAAGCTGTTTCAGAAGGGGTTATTAAAACTGTCATATAGTTTTTACCCACTGAGCATTTAAGTGATGATGACCCCCTCATTCACACATACATAAATACTTGACTTAAATAATAACCAATATTGGTAACCCTGCTGAAGACTTATGCTAAAATACATGGGTTTTATTTAGGCTAGTAAATATACTCTTTTATTTTGAAGCCAAGTGTGCAAGAAGTTCTCCCCCTTTTGCTCTTTGAATATCTTTTTTAGCACCTTGGTGTTTATAGTGAAGCAGCGGGGGAGTTACCTCACTACCTCACTTAAAGGCTAAAAGTCATGTAGGAATAGGTTTGTTTGTTTGTTTTTTTCTCTCCAAACAGTCCATATCTGATTTTTGAATTGAAACCCTGTCACCAATAAATCCTCTGTGCTTATTATACATGTTAGAATGTCACTTGCATTTCCACCATCCCATGTGCACAGTTTGAACAAATCCTCCCAGACATGGTTGTGGATAATTAATGGGTTTTTCTTGTTGATTGAAATTCTTCTCCTGCTTTGTCATTCGCCTGTTTATCCAAACTGTATGGAGCTAAGCAAGGCACTGAAATGTTAGTGGGACCAAACAACATGCATTTCTGAAATACTACGACTAATTTGCAGTAATCAATGTATCAGGAAAGGTGTTCCCACAGTTACATATTAAGTAATAGAAGAGGTTTGGAGAGACATGTTTCCACTGTCTTTATGCCCCATGTTTTAGGCATGTGTAACGCTGCTCTGTGCATGGTTCAGTTAGCATGTGATATCTCGTGTGCTAAATCTGGTGGTGTGAGCGAAGTAAGCCACACCACCAACTCTGACTGTTGACCCTTTCCAGGCGAACCCTGACCCCAACACATGTTTGGGAGTGTTTGGCTTGAGCCTGTACACCACAGAGCGTGACCTGAGGGAGGTTTTCTCCCGCTACGGTCCTCTAGCCGGGGTGAACGTGGTCTACGACCAGCGCACCGGTCGCTCCCGTGGCTTTGCCTTTGTTTACTTCGAAAGAATTGAGGACTCCAAAGAGGTATGGGAAATGGCTGTGTGTTGTCCAATGTTTGTTCATTGGTTGGCTCTTAAAGGCCAATGGTTTTCAAACCTGGTCCTCTGTTTATGTGTAAAGTCCATGTTAACCTCTTAGTAACAACTAGTTAGTTTTTAACTCACTAAAAATTCAGTTGTGTGGCACCACTCAGACTTAAGGAATGTCTTGATTGGCAAAGCCTTAATGATGTGTAAATCCTTTACTAAGTGACATCTGTGCCTGCATCCAGGAGAAAAGCGTAAAAACCACAAACACAGAAGATACTGCAGCATCACAGACTTGAAAACAAGTCAATCAAGAATAACAGCTGGTGGCAGATTACTGGCTAATATTACAGTATATTCAGCTACCTGCTTCTTTTTGGTCAGAGGTTAATGTTATGTATTATTAATTTGTGTTTCAGGTTAATGACGTTCATGTAACATAAAGTTAGTCTAATATAATGTGATCATCAATCCTGAGGAAATCAAAACAAAACAACTGTTATTATAGACACATTGATGTTAGGTAACTGGACAAACTAATGCTATCCATATATTACTGTAGTGTGTAAACTAACAGCTACACCTGCGGAAGGGTTGGTGTAAATATTTAGTAACTGTTAAGTTCAGTGTCATGACTTGTTTGTGTGGTACAAACTGATTTTGTAAACACTTTGTAAACCGCTAGATTATCTCAGTACTTGTGTATAGCTGACACAACCGGCCACTGGACCCAAATTCCCTAATGGTTTTCTATTGCACCAGGTAATTAATTGCATTCACCCGTCGTCCCAGCGGAGCTAAAATAGTCCCCGATCCGATGGCCAGAATAGCCGCATTTCCACTATCACACCATTGCAAGCTAGGGCTATCTTTGAGCCGGATGGTGTTAATGGCCCATGGCCTCAAAGACCATTTGTGTTTCTACTATCGAGTCGGTGGCCCCGCAGAATTACCCTAAAACCCGCCCGTAACATGCTGCCTCAGTGTAAACATCATCCAAGCACGTTAGATGCACTGTTGAGGAGTAACAGTACACGGCAGATAACGTAACCAGACTTGTCACACTCCGCTAACTTAAAATAGCCATTCTGGAATTACAGTTCACACAATCGAACAATCATAACACAAGTATGCTAAGATGTGTTCAGTTGAATCACTTTGGCGGTTTAGTTAGAAAAATGAATTAATGCCAAAGAACTCACCGACTGAATCTGCCACTGACTACACTACCATGGTGTCCCGGGTGCCTCAGCCGACACCGTCAATTTGTTGTTTGGAAATTATCCTCTCCCCAGATAGAGAGCAGAGTCCTAATGTCCTTGTTTGACCAATACTGTCTACTGTTGTCCACTTTTTGTTTATCGGTTATTCTTCTGACATGTCTGCTTATCAGCTGCACCCTTGTCCCTGCCCAAAGCCAGGTAAGCCCTGCCTATGACCCTTGGCTCTGCCTCAAGCTGCTTGTATCTCTCTCTGGCCCATGAGTATGCAGTGGGCCATTAGCGCCTGGAAAATGGCTCCAACAGCCCAACCAAGGCATGATCAAAGACTGGAAGTGACAATGGAAACGCAACCGGCCTTGGCACACACAAGCTCGCTCACGTTTGGCGCGATAGTGGAAAGGCGGCTATCGAAACCCAGCAGGATTCTGACTCTTGAGGACCAGAATTGAAGCTCATCTGTAAAGGCTGTCAGGTCCAGCCCTGCCACTGATAATCGTTGTGTGACACCTTTTTGCTTTAGTTCACTGAATAATAGCTTTTTAACTGTTAATGTTTTGCTCCACCAGCATTTCTTAAAATGTCATAAATTTTAAGTTGCCCAAACCTGCAGACACCGTTTAGTGAAGTGCGACTACCAGAGCTCACCACTAGGTGTCAGCATTGTCACACATAATTCTTGCCCTCACACCCCATACATCCCTAGCAAGAGGCTGCTGCTTGTAATGTAGGTCGGCCTTTGTGAATTAAATCACTTAACCAAAGTGCATAAGAGATTTTGATAGTGGCTTTGTCTTTCCCCCCTCCTGTGTTCCCCAGGCAATGGAGCGAGCCAACGGCATGGAGCTGGATGGGAGGCGCATCAGAGTGGATTATTCCATTACCAAGCGTCCCCACACCCCCACGCCAGGAATCTACATGGGCCGACCAACACAGTAAGAACAGCAGATGGTCAAGTTCCTACATCTTGGTTTCTTGACCCTATAGTGTAGAATTAACCATTGATCACATGTTAATAGTCCATGAAAAGCACAAGAGTGCAGTTCAGAGGTTAGGGCGGGGTATTCCTATGTAGGGTGTGTTATTCTTAGGTAGGAGCTTGTTCCTGCCACTTTTGTCAAACTATTACAAAATATTTAAGTGAAACACATTTGTGAAATTACACATTTGATACAGTGTTGTTTTTCTATGGACAAGACACCCTGAAGTCATGACTTGCTGATTTGTCTTCTATCACCAGTAACGGTGGCGGCGGCAGCAGCAGTGGGGGCAGGAGGGGGAGAGACTCTTACTATGATCGTGGCTATGACCGCTATGACAGATACGACGAGTATGACTACAGGTATAGGTGAGTAATTACCCTGAGACGTTAGTGCTGCGCGTATGTGATGAATGCGAGTACAAAATGGATATTACGCTGTTAAGCTGGAGGAAAAGTGTAATTTTTCTTTGCTTCTCTGCAGTCGCAGGCGCTCTCCGTCACCCTACTACAGTCGATACAGGTCTCGCTCACGGTCTCGCTCATACAGCCCACGTAAGTGTGTAAAGAGAAACACGCACAGTGCACAAACCTTGCTTGACTGCATCCATGTCACTGTCTTAAGACATTGAATTAGGCAGCCTGTAAGTATGCATGTTCAAACAAGTTGAGGTAGTTGGCTCACTGCTTAAAGCAAATTTCTTAATTGATTAACACTGTACTGACTTAATCTGTACTAATGTGAATCCTATGTTTTGTTTTGTTTTGGGTTTTTTTCTCCTCAGGACGATACTGAGCTGCTTCCTTCAACATTCAGATTCTCTTCCTTCATTGCTGGTGTCGGATTCATCGAGCTGTTTCAGAGGGGAACATTTTGAGATAGCGAGTCTTTATCAACAGCGAGAACTCTTAAGTTTGTGATAAGAAGTGTTGTTTACATGCAGTAGATGTCTTAATTTTTAGACTTTTTAAATGCATCTATGTTGAGTGTGAGCAAGTGACCGGTCAACTGATGGTTAACTTGTTGCTTGGTTGCTAGACTTGCATCCTTCCTTCCCTCTTCATTTTCTTACACAGTGATTTTGTAGTGATGGTTAATGAACAGTGTTCTCTTAATCTATTACCTTGGCCTGTAATATAGCCTTTGTCATTACCGGGAGGGAAAGATGCAGGACAACCAGGCATAGGGATGCAGTAGCTTACACTATTAATGTAAATAATGGTGACACTTCATTTTACAACCTGCATTAGGCAGGTATATCAAAGAAAATGTATCAACTCTGTGTGTGAATTGTGTGATTAAAATCAGGTTAAATTGTGTTTCCTAGTGCCTAGTGTAACTCAGTTTCCTGGTAAGTAGTAAGTAAAAATTAGGCTGTAAATTGAAGTGTCACCAAAAATCAGTTGTCGGGTCTCTGCTCACCTGAGTCACTTTTTTGGTGGAGGAAGTCAACATTTGAGTACCTCTACACAAGAGTTTTATTTTCATGTGTTATGTTTCGTATTGTTATTTCTTTGTATGGAAATATAAAAAAAATATGAAAACTCCACAATGTGCAAGGTGGTGTCTGACTTAATGTGCATGAAATTGAGGTATGGCTTAGTTGTATAGGCAGGAGTTGTGAAATTAAGTGGGTGAGGTGAGAAAACAAGCCACAGACAGTTAAACAGAATAAGACCTGTGCCAAGGCTTTGTGTAGGATAAGTTCATGTTCATGAATGTGTACAAATGGCTGATACAGAGCCACACATTGAAAATACAGTAAACCTTCCATAAGTCGGGTTTCCTCTCATTCAAGCCATATTTATCAATCAAAATGCAGATAGACTTATCCATGAGACCAGTCGTTTATTTTAAGCTTAATTACACAAGGTGCATTGTTCACAAAATACAAAACAAACAAAGTATTTGAGGCAGATCCCAGCAAATATTAAAACACTGAAGCTACAACACAAGAGCGTGTGCCTCCATTTAAAAACATCACAATGACGTACAGTAAAATACATGTCTCAACACGATGCAACGGTGTGATGTCCTTAAATTTAACCATGACAATACTGGCCTAATCCTCTTTTCAAAGTTCCTTAATCTGTGTTTCACATTAGGAAAAGTGCTGACAGAGCTATTTTGGTTTGCACAAGACAGTGTGAGCAGTATCACATTTTCCTGCATTGATCAAAGCCTGGCAGATTGCATCAGACAACAGGTTCAGATATTGGATTGGATAATCTGCGAGAGCAAACAAGCTCTTGAAACCGAGTGGCTAATCAAAGGCGCAAACCTGAAGAAATGGAAAGCTCTTTATCTATAGACTTTAGCCCTAATAGTAAGGTACTTGATTCAAATGGGGTTAATCATCAGTGCTGACCTGTCATGGGGCCCCTCAGAGCTATGCATTCATCCACACTGACTCAAAGATAATTCCACACGTCCCAAGGTAACCAGTAGTCGGCAGGATTCAAGGGTCAAAGTTTGAGTTCATTCTCAGTAAAGATTCAGCAGTCACATGGCAAAACGTCGAGCCATACATGCATACACCGTGTACACTCATTTGCCCCTTTGGTTACATTTAATGAACCTAAACCGCTGACCCTCTTTCATGTTATTTTCATACAGAACAGTGGGTCACATCATGAGGAAAAATCATGTTATCTGACTTCCTTCCCTGTGATCCATCATCTGCTGCTGTTACTTTTCAGTGGTGTCTTACAGCTTTTCTGTGGAAAACAGGTACATAGATTGGTGAGAAATGCACGCAACTCAGTGATTAGTACACCTAGATATGAGCTAATGCTGTGATCTGTAGATTTATTTCACTTTGGAGCAGCTGGGTGAGCACAATGACTGAAAAGCCTCAGGAGTAAGTGTCATGGCAGATAGGACGGCCAGTAGCAGCCATAATGGGTAGATGGTTTCTCATTGTTGGGGATGCATGAGCAGAAAGACCACCTATACAATTTGGACTCAAATGTCTATAAAGCAGAAAGACACATGACTTTCTTGGAAACAAAAAGAAAGAGACCACACCTTCCTTCTTAACACACACACACACACACACTCAAATAATTAAAAAAAAATGATGGTGGCATGTGTGTGTGTGTGTATATATATATACACACACACACACATATACATACATACATACACACACGTACACACATATATATACATATATATATACATATATACATGAGAACATATATATACCTTTTTTGTTCTTTCTCTGAATTTTACTGTGAAATTCTCCTTATTTTTTAACTTTTTTCCTTTTTTACTACAGAGGTCAAAGTTACATGGAGCAGAATAGTTTTACACAAGTCAAACACGCCCATGCTGGGCTCCACCAGGTCCAGCTGCAACCTGTGGCTCCCACATCATCTATCTGCAGTCCCCAAAACACAGGCTGCACTGCTACACCAGAGGACAACTGCTGCAGGTTAACAAGCCACCACATGCTCGCAGACACATCCTCTTATATACACTTTGCAGATCCCAAGGTGTGGAATAATCAAAGAGTGAGAGAATGATTTGACTGGTTTGTTTGTGTGTGAGGAGTAAATGTGCGGTTGACCAGAATAACAAACGTTAACGGAATCGTTTGCTTTTAAGTCAGCTCAAGTTAATTATCTTGCTTATTTGTTAGGTTTGATGATATTAGTATAAATACGTACATATTTGTGCAATTGAAATCAGATGTAAACTCTTCATCAAATCACCTCATGTAAAGTTGCAGATCTTATTTAGTATGTTATTTTGTGAAAAAAATACATTTGAATATTATGATTATTTGTATCTATTTGTACCTGAAAGAAAATTAAGTGTTTTATCCAAATTCAACAGCAATATATATACATAATTTTTTGTTCTAAAACAGAGATCTGTTGTTACTGATTATGTTGAATTGTTGTTTTTTTATGAACTAGCATTTGTTTTGATATAGGAAATTGTTTCTTTATCAATATACAAGTTTTTAAAACTACAATATGTGCATATACGTTACATCTCTGATCTTCTTGCAACGGGCAAAAAAAACAAAAAAGAGGGGGAAGTTATTTGCCACGTCAATGTTGCTGATTCAAGAAACCTGTTGAATCATATCAAATATAAAAAGGTACAAATTTGAATAATTTTGATTAAACTGATCACCAAAATAATTTAGCTGTGCGGATGATTTACTCCAAGACTATTATTTCAGTGAGTCTTAACAAAATACCACAAAAGGAAAATAGCAATATTTTCAACAGGAGTTTGCTGAAACTTTCCACCTGTGATAGGAGACATTCCAGATTCAGTAAATCATGCACTTTTTTTTTTTTAAATAAGCATAATGTAATGTGAAATTACAAGTATTAAAACCTGAAGCACAGCAAATCAGCCTCTCTTTTTGTAGAAAACAATGTACCTGACAAAGACACTGGGGGGAAATGCAGTGCCTGTGAGCTGTGGATTTCTGCAGCACATGTCACAGTGTAACCAATCAATCAAGGTGTTGCAACAAGCAAACAACAGCAAGCCTGCAGGAGAGCACAGATGCTGGCCAGTGACTACAGGAGAGGCTAAGCTACATGCTCCAAGATGGCCAATCCAGACCACAACTGCAATGTGTGACAAAGTCAGCAAATATTCATGTGACTCCACTGTGAAATACCCACTTTCATCAGGCCTCTGGACTCAAATCTCCACTTTGTTAATCTCACCCAACTGCTCAGAAAAATACAAAAATGCTCATCTTAATCTAATAAAAACAAAACAAAACAAAACAAAACAAGCAGCAAATAAATTAATTAATCCTTAAACTACTGTAATACTTGAGGGGAAAAAATACACTTTAATTCCAGGTGTTTTAATGTGGAAAAACTAGGTCAAATGCAAAATCTACAGACCCAAATAGAGAATTCAACAAGTCATGTCATCAGATGTGATGGTTGCTGCCACTT
This sequence comes from Myripristis jacobus, assembly GCA_900302555.1. Taxonomy (NCBI): domain Eukaryota; kingdom Metazoa; phylum Chordata; class Actinopteri; order Holocentriformes; family Holocentridae; genus Myripristis; species Myripristis jacobus. Next base: position 8,420 of record OMLB01034256.1, on the reverse strand, counting down.
GTGACACAAAACGTTGCATGGCGGTACAGTCGAGCATGAAAACTGCCTAACTTTTATTAGGCCTAACACAAGGAGGGACAATCCTTGCCCTCAAAAATACCCTGAAATTTAAACAATCTATAGTGCTGCCTGTTGGCTTGATTAAATAAACTTTTTCTTACTAATCACAGTATTTGAGTTTGAGCTTGAAAAGCGGTGTGAGCGACGAGAAACCTAGAAAAAAACAAGTCTAATTTCTTTATTCCTTTTTAGGAGAAATTGAAAAGGCAGCAGCTGCAATATTCTTGTTATCGTTTTAGTAATTTGCCTGGGAGAAGTGTGTGATATTTACCACTAAAAAAGATTCTTTGGCATGTGTTTTGAGCAGGCACAAAACCGCCATTTTCTAATGACATGAGGGGTGCCATCCCATAGGGGAATGTGAAGAGGCAAAAAAAGACATCCAGTTGTTTCTTCTTCTCTTTCTTCACTTTTCTTCTTTCACTTTTTTTTTTGGAAGACTTGTATGGGAGGCTGTCTCAAACCGCTTGATGTAAATAGAAACATATGTGTGGATAGAAGTTGTTATTACATCGACAAGGACATTGTTTCCATCAAAGTTTTTTTTTTTTTTTTTTTTTTTATGTTGCAGCAAGGCTCAACATTCCCCCTCAACATGGCGTTCACAACGATGTTACATACATTCTGTCCGAAGCGGTCACCCAAAGTGGATTTAATGGTTAAAACTCAAGTGGAAAAAACAAAAGAGATCGGCTATATTCGCCTAGTAAGAAATAAATAAATTAGGAAATCTCACCGGAGCACAGAATCCCTTCATTCAGTGTAGCCTAAGGGGGGAAAAGACTCTTGCATTTGGCGACGTAGACTAGGCTGTATATATCTTGGAGTGGAGCCAATAGCACAAAGTTGGGCTATATAGGCAGCGTTTTACTTAAACACTGTTTTCTCGCTCTCTCTTTCTCTCTCTCTCTCTCTCTAGAAATATCCTCTCCCAGACTATGCAAAGCCAAGTCGATTTGCCAGGTTTTTCCCTTTTCATATAAACCGCAGAAATCATCCCACATAGGATGCAGCCCAGTCTGAAACTTTATGTCAGTTTGCCCCTATGGAATTTGTCCATAGTGAGGAGAGCTGAGGCTGGGGGCGGGGAGACTTTCTGTACATTCCTCAGCGATACATTCACTCCTCCTGCAGAGCCTGCAGCCACACACACAAGGCTGCACCCAAGCACTAGTTCATTCGCTGCCAGCCAAACACTCTTACGACTTGTCTGTCTATACATCCAGTGCAGAAAACTATCACAGGGAGGGGGCACGGTCACAGAGTTGTTATGTTTGCATTTCGTTATTTCCCTCGCAGTGGAGATCATTCGGGTCAACTAAACTGCGTTCAAAAAAATTGTAAGCGCCAAACTAGGCCAATGGAAAATGCTAAGTTTGAATAAATTCCTCGTTGTAGGGGTGAATTTAAAAAAAAAAATGAAAACTATGCATCTGCCACTGAGCAAAATCGACTCAAGAGACTCGAGAGTTAAAACTTAAAACGAATTATAAGACGCCTAAGATGTGGGTGGTGTGTTGAATCTCTGTTTTAAACACTCTCTTTTATTCTAATTTCTTTTTTTTTTTCATCTTAGTTTGCAGACTGCTAACAAAAGCTGAACTTCCTGTATTGATGGTGTGAGCGGTTATGTAAAGTATCGCAGATGTAGTCACCGGCTCAGATTTCGTTTCATTCTTATGGTTTGTGATAAAGCCTAGCAGAGGAAACATGAAGAAAAATGCATAATTGGCGCGCTGATTCATATAGAATAGCAGAGCCGGGGAGCCAATGAATGGGCGCGCTGAGGCCGAGCCAGCAGCGGTAGTACGGAGCGGCTCTGGAGCGCTCTGATTGGTCGGGAAAGCCGTCCAATCAGAGCGCTCGGTGTGTTTGTTCAGCAGCAGCGGAGTAAACCTACTGAGACAGCCATGGCCCCAGACTGAGCCACTGGCTAAAGGGCCCACAAAACCAACGCTCCTTTTGTAGCCTGCTTTACATGAGCATGCACACCTAGGCTTATTCATGAGGAAACACAGCTCTGACACAGTAGCCTACAATTTTTGCCCCAAGCATATCTCCATGCACTTACAAATTGCAGGGGTGTAGTGGAGGCTACACCCACCTAAACTCACTTTGTGACCTCTTTTCTTTGTGAAATTCAAACTTACATCCGTGCTCATAGTCTAAATTCACAGCATATTACATAACAGTGGTATCAGACACATATGCACACACTGACTTGAAAATATATCTTTTCAACAAAATAAAATTTAAATATTGTGAAATAGCCTATGTCTTTAGTTGATCACGTTAAATTATGCCTTATGTGTGCCCACCCATGCTGCAAAAGTCACTGACTAAAATACAGATTTCACATTTTAAATTATGCCAATGAACTTAATGGGTTACTGTATTCTGTGTCTGACTGTGCATGTCGGTGTTGTGCACTAAACACACCCTACAGCCTAAAATTTCAATCTTGAGGGTCTGGGAGCTGAATTTGGGCTGAACGTCAATAGTACATGTGAACTAACGTCTACTTGAAATATCCAAAGCAATAGATTGACATGGTGGTCCTAAATTAAGCTCTGGGGCCGCCACAGGGGCCTGTGAGGAGGGGCTCGGCTATAATAATAATAATAAAAAAAAAAACTTTAATCCCACCATAAGGCCTGTTTAATTTACCAGAAGTCAGCAGTGTAAGAAAATGTATAACAAAGGCTATTAAAATCAAAGGTTTTATTCTTTTCGCCTATGAAGCCGCTCTCAGATTAGATCCATATAGGTCAGCGTGACCCCATATGTCATTTATTTACTGAGTGTAAAAAAAAAAAACTTTAATAAGTCCTGCATGACAATGCATCTGCCACCGTCCCGTCAACAGGTATGGATTTGATTATCCGTGATGATAAGCCCTTTTTATGCGGAGTGACCTACGAGTAACCTATCGGCCTTTGACTGTGATTTACGAATTATCTTATTGACAGTTGTGTAATATTCTAGACATGTATTCCACATGTGACTCAATTGGGCTATGCGTTGCACATGACGCTAGGGGCACTTTTCTGTAGGAGACCCCTCCCTCTTTCAGTGCATGCACAGACCCATGCCGGAGGTATAGGAGAAAAGATTCGCCATATGCATTCGGCACGGCCAAGGCTTTTTCAGATTTCCACACGGCCTGAAAGTTAGCGGGGGGATATGTGGCGTGGCAGCAGCCATCTCGGCCCAAGACGCCCACTCAATGTCATTTAGTGTGACCACGGGCAAGTCGGGCGTGCTGTTGGACTTTGAATTGTGGATCATAGGCAGGGAATGGCTCCAATCCTGTTGGAGAAGATGGATGCCGTCATTTGGATAGTAGTACGTGTCATTCCCATATTGACCGAGGGCCCATGAAGCGACGCAGGGCCCTCCCTTTTCTAGATTCTTCAGATTGAATGTGTCCATGTATGCAATTTAACAATATAGTGCAATATCATTTATGAATGGCCCCACCCCCTTTCCTCCTACTGTGTCATCCGTACAGCGCACTTAGCACCACAGCCTTGCGCACAAGCCCCCGCAATATCAGCGTCCTCCTGCTATGGGCGTGCGTGAGCGCACTGCCGTTTTACTATTTCTCAGCCGACCAATGAGAATCGAGGCTTTGAGAGAAAGGCACACGAATGTGATTCTAGTAAAAGATACTGGGTTCTCACGGAATCCCTTTACGCACAGTGCTCGCCAGGTTTTTTCCCAACACCAATCCACTCTTCCCCTCCTTTTTTCTCCACTCCCCTCTGCTGTCCCCACCCCAGATTCCCGTGCAATTTTCCCCAATCCCAAAAACACTTAATTGAGCAATTGGGATCCCTCACGTGTGGGGTTGATTTGTAGTTTGAACACGTGGCTCATTCAAAAAAGCCGGAATAGCCGAGGATTTTTTTCTCCCCCGTCTTCTTCTAGGCTCTACTCAGAGGCGGGCGCCAGCCTTACCGTGTGTGACATTCTCTGTCTCTTTGCCAAGGGGTTTGGAGGAAGACACAAAGTAGTTTCTCCTCCTTTTCGCCCAGCCCGCCATCGTTTGGAGACACGAGATTAATAATTGAGAATTTATTTTTTGCGCGATAGAGATAGAGGGTCAAGGGAGCGCAAACGCACTGTGAGGTTGCCAGTTAAATCTATCTGTGGCTTGAACGACCGGGAAGCACGCCACGGCCACTCCGTAGTAGTAAAGGCGATTTAGGCTACTCCAAACACTGCACATCCGACAGAGCGAATAACTATCTCTCCCCAGCGTAAAGATTGTCCTTTTCGGCGCAGAACATGAATAAGCTATACATTGGCAACGTGAGCGAAGAGGCGAGCGCGGAGGACTTGGAAACTATCTTTGAGCAGTGGAAGATTCCGCACAGTGGTCCATTTCTTGTCAAAACTGGCTATGCGTTCGTGGATTGCCCGGACGAGAAGATTGCAATGAAGGCCATCGATGTTCTTTCAGGTGAGAAATTTTGGGGGGTGGAAAAACAAGTGCTATTTCTTTCTCTTTTTTTTTTTTTTTTAAACCACGCACGAACTGCTTCAATTGTGGTGGTGACTGCTTTACTTCAGGGCCCCTACGAGAAATGCATGTAGTCTTGTAGGGTGTGGGGGGTGTACCCAAGCGTTTCTTTCTCTCCCACAACCTTTACTTGGCCTTTTGACACTGTGGACGCAGATAAATGGCAGCCCGGGTTTTGAGTGAAATTCCAGGCTCGTAATTTCAGTGAGCATAGCTTGATAAAACGCTCGGATAAACATAACCATGGGGATGGGAACACCAAGGCTTCCTATTGTAGGTTACGCCGTTCAGACTGAGCAGCGGGGCGCATAGGCTGCGGGCTGTGGACGCCGTGAAGTGAACCTCATTGTGGACTCTATCACACAGTCCACTTTGACACGATTAGCGATGGAGCCTGTAGTGTGTTGCTGCTTTCATCAGTTTCCCTCTGAACTTGCACTCTCGCCCAGGTTTCTGAGTGTAGGCCCTCTCCAAGCAGCCCTAACTTGTTACATTGGAGTGCACAGTGGAGCCAGTCAGTCCATGCTGACACACCAGGTGGTTTAATTGTCTTGGTCAAATGTAGGCCAACAAAATCAACCACAACACCGTTTGCCTTTTTGTATATTATTTATTTTGCACCACGGCATGTAAATAAGCGAAAGTTCCGCCTGCTAATGTAGGCCACGTTAACAATTAGGTTAAACTCGAATAAATTTACGAATGGAGCCCGTGTCTAGCCCATTTGCAGTGTCCTTGTGCTACTCTACTACCCTCGCTTATTTTCAGTAATTTTCCCTGATAATATCATATTAACCTGAAAATATCCCAGGACTCTACCATCCTCACGTATGCCTGTGTTTTAGGTTTTACTGCACCCCATATAAACAAAGATAAACATTAAACACCATGGGCTTATTCTCCAAAGCAAGAAAACGAGGCCTGCTGGGAGGCTAAACTACTAGTGAAATTAAAATTGTTGTATTTGCTTTTCTAGGTAAAGTTGAACTTCATGGAAAAGTTCTCGAAGTGGAGCACTCGGTTCCTAAACGTCAAAGGTAGGTTCACTTTTATTTTAATAGTGCTTGGATCAACTCGTGGGGGCTCCAGTCTTTTTTTTCCCCTTCCTCCTCCAGCCATTTTCTTTAAGTGTCGTTTTCTGTGTTTTTTTTTTCAAGTCACATTTGCTCTACCTGTGTTTTATGTCGTGGCTGAACGCTGTGAAATTAGTGGGTTGAAGTAGTCTATTTTTGATTATCGTCAAATGAGGTGCCCTTTTTTTTTTTTTTTTTTTGGTGAAAGCTTTGGGGTCAAATGAAAGGGGCGTATGGTGGCGCGCTCCCTCCCCTCGCCATGATTGTGTGGTGCTCCTAAAACCATTGTGCATTTGTTTTTAATCAGTATAGACCTCTATTTCTTAACTGCCCCATCCACTGGCATTTTTTTTTTTTTTGTTCAAGCCCATTGCGTGATATGCGATTGCAGCTCCAACCTTAGGGCGATTTCTGAAAGCTCAGATCTGCTGAATGAAATGTGTGTATAGTGAGTGCTAGCTGGATTTGAGGCGTACAGGCCTTGTGGAGTCGTCCATTTGAGAAGGATCTGCCCGTCATTCTCCCTGCCTGCCCTCCGCTTCCGCCCTCCTCTCCACATATTGTGCTGTTGCATGAGATGGACTCCCAAACGCGACTGGAATGGGAGGTTTGGGGCCCTAGTCACGGAAAACCTCAGTTTTCAGCCTAGACCCCTGTAGCCACTGGGCTGACGTGTTTCAGTGATGAATGATTTCCATAAGACTAGCACGATTATTATATTTTGTAAGGCTCATCAAGCCTGTGCTGAAGATGTGTAAGAGTGGGGGTTATTTGCATTGTGTGCGTAAAAATTTGGTAGTGGCGCATTTCGGGCACAATTAACACTTTGTTGGGTTGAATAAAAATGGCTCTTCCTTGGTAATTGCTCTGGTGATTTTTCTGAGAGATCCTACTCGTAATAGGCATCGTTGTCTCTTAGTGTGAATTTTAATTGAGTGATCTGGTGTGTCACGCAAAGGAATAGGCCACGTTTGAAATCAGGAAAAAATGACGTGGACGCAGGCTGTGACACTCTCCCATGAAATGCATAATTTTGTGGGTTAAATGATTTTCGAATGTGTTAAAAGACGATAATTGGCGAATTGGAGAATTTATTTTATTGGCCAGCCTCATGGTGAAATATATTTTTCAGCTCTGAGCACTATACAGGCTTTCCTGGCAACTGGTAGGCAGATGGGCTATAGCGTGGCAGTTGTAGTGACGAGGTTTTGCTTGGATAAATACTAGGTAAGCTAAATGTGAATTTTTTTGGATCAAGTTTTCTGACCTTTCTCCAAAATTGACCATGAAAATGGATGACGTTACTCTTTGTCTTTATGTAGTCCGTTTTGCTGGCCATGGTAGCATTGGAGTCAAGTTTCAGTCATAGTTTAAAAAAAAAAAAAAAAAAAAAACAGCATAAAATGTGCCTTCCCTTTACTACAGGAAATATATCTGTAGTCAATGGGGCCAGTATTCTGAGTATAGGCTACATGCATACACACACACACACACACACACACCCAGGCAGGCGGTTGTACACTGGGGCCCCTTTTTGCATTCCAGCCTGCTGAGTATCAGCTGGGGGCTTGGCCAATCACCATGGCTTAACCTTTGAACCCATCAGGAAGGGGAAGTGCTATAGCAGGCAGGCAGAACCTCCCAGAGCCATTTATAGGGACCGGGGTGGGATGGCCGCAGCTTGGGGTACATGCAAAGACAAGGGTGCACAGGGTCGTTTTCTGAAGAGCGTGCTGTTTGATGTCGAAGGGAGGGAAAAAAATGCATATATAATCAACGCTTTTTGATGTTTGTACATTTCTCTGAACTTAGTCATGGCTGTGGCCAAAAGCCCCCACTGTCTTCTGATTAGCTCCACTGCGTTGCTAACTCCTCTGCAGCGCTGACTGGTGACTCTGGAAAATGTATGCAGAAACATTTGAAAACTCAGTTTATATCAAAACATCTAGTCTGCATCTATTTTGCTTTTTTTTTTTTTTTAAATTCCTTCATGGCTGTTCAACTTTTCAGCTAGCTGTTAAATCATGGCCATTTCATTGTATTGGACTCCCCAAAAAAGTGTGTTTTGAAAAATATAATGAAAATAAATATATTTTAACATAGCATTTAAAGATGGTGTCCGCTCCTTCCTTCACAGTGCTTTGTGCCTCTAAAGTTTTTTTTCCTAAAGAAATGTGGCAGTTGTACAATTGGAGCTTCTAATATAGATTCTCACGAGTGTATTTATTTCCTTGAAAAGGGCCAGTGTGTTTCCACTATTGACCTACATTTTTTTTTTTTGTAAGTGTAATTTATTGCATCTCAGCCTGTGATCACAAATGTCTCACAGAAAAGTAGCTATAGGTGTATTTTGGCCAGCAATTATCACTTCACTAAAATTGCCTGTTCATTTGCTCAACTATTTAATTTTCACCTTAATTATTTGCCAAATTCAGTAGCAGTGTTGTCCTTTTTAATTGTACACACTCTTTGACCTGCTTCCTCAGGTCAAATTGTGTGTTTATCTTGCCTTTGGATTTTTCTAAAAATCTAAAACTAGCTAGCCCATTTCTGAAAAGTGCACACCCTCTTAGTTAGAAGCACAGGAAGAAAGAAAATGTTTTTTTTTTTTTTTTTGAAGAGTTGTCTGTGTGTGTGTGTGTGTGTGTGTGTGTGTGTGTGTGTGTGTGTAAAAGAGAGAGAGAGAATGAGACGGACATAACGCATGGGACATGGTCATAAGTGTGCATTTGATAAAGCTTTTTTTTTCCTTATTTCAAAAA